>JAKCPI010009990.1:0-19973 GCA_023213315.1 Euborellia annulipes
ACTTCCGCTTCAGAAAAAACTTCGCAGCTAGAAATTCGCGCCTTAGATTCAATGGTGGATCGTTAGCTTCAACTAATATTGCATTAGTTGGTGTAGATTGGAAGGTAACCGAGACTTATTCTGCGAGAGCTTTGCATTGTAATTTATCATGGGTAGATAAAGTTGACCAAGAGGTGGAGCTGAATAGAAAACTGCCAAGATAGCTCTAAACGGGACCGAATTAATGCTTTATACATGGACAACAGAGTGTATGGATGTGCACCCCATTTAAAGTTCGCAACGATACGCAGGATGTTGATAGAAGGAACGCACTTCTTTTTTAAATAAAGTATATGCTTTTTTTAATTTAATTTCGCATCTAGCATCAAACCTAGATATTTAACCGACTCTTTAACCTGAAAGGATATTCCTCCCAGATTGATCGAGCTAAAGTTTGGCACCGTCCTTTTTCTATGGAATATAGTAGCTTGGGATTTGGAAGCAGACAAGGTGAGCGCATTATTACTTAAATATTTGTGTAGGTGAAGTACCGAACCACTGAGGGCTGAGAAGGTCTCATATAGATTGTCCGACGAACTGTATAAACTATGTCATCGGCGTACTGAATCATCTTACAATTTTCAGACACCGTGTGGAAAATATCGAAAGTGTAGCAAAGAAACAGCATGGGACTGAGTATAGAACCTTGCGGGAGTCCTTTATAGATTACCCTGGACATACTGCGTTCTCGGATTCCTACATATATGGTCCTTTTGTACAGAAGTTCAATAATCAGGTTTGCTGTGTTATTTCCCAGTCCCAAATATTTTAGTTTATTGTGCAATAATTTTAGCTCCACGTTATCATACGCACCTTCAATGTCAATGAATACAGCCGACGTAATTTTTTTATAAGCAAATGATTCTTGAATATTGTTCACCAGAATAGACAAGTTGTCCATTGTGGACGATTCTTTTCTGAAGCCAAATGATAGTAGTGGTAATTTATAATTATTCTCCAAGAAACATTCCAGCCTGACCTTTATGAGTTTTTCAAATATTTTCAGCATGCAAGACGATAATGCGATAGGGCGGTAAGAGGATCCTGATGATCGGGGCTTGCCGGGTTTTAATATTGGCAGTACTATTTGTGATTTCCAGGAGTCAGGTATGGCGTGAGTATATCGTATATCATTATAAATGTCCAGAAGGAAGTACAAGGCTATTTCAGGTAAGTGAGCAATCATTGAATAAGAGATGTTGTCAACGCCTGGCGAGGTATCGTTTGAAGAAAGGATCGCTTTTAGTAATTCATCTCGAGAAAAAGGGAAGTTCTAGTAGATCATCAGATTCTCCGGTAGTACCGTAGTCGATTTGGGGCGGGACATATGGAGGTGTTAGTTTGTCCAAGAATTCATCTATAGCACTGTTAGATACTGGTTTTCTCTGAGGTTGGTATGAACCATATAATTTCTTAACTTTATTCCAGACATCCTTGGATTTCGTATTGGGATTAATTGAGGCACAGTATTCAGTCCAGCTTTGTCTCTTCGCTGCATTTACTATTCTTTTTGCGGATGCTTGGGCTTTTTGAGATCGAGAAAATTTGATAGGACGGGATTAAATTTATAGACTCTATGGGCAATCTTCCGGGCGTCGATAGCTTCTTTACAGTTTTGCGTCCACCAACATACTGAGGCTCTTCTCCCTAGGTATGGTTTGACCCGGGGGATGGAAATATTAGCCGATGTAATTATTGTGTCAACTAAGAATTCATACCGTGATATAACCGAATTTGTAGCATAGACCGAAAACGGGTTTGCGAATTTCTGCAAGATACTGGTTTGGTATAAGGACCAATTGGCTGACTGGGTTTTATACTTAGGGGGTCTAACGCTTATGTGTATCCGCCCCATGACAAAGTGCTTTTTCAGGATGATGGGGAAATGATCTGATCCCAATGAATCCTCGTATACCTCAAAATTGAACTGGGGGCTTATGTTAATTGAGCTAAGCGATACGTCCACAATAGAGATATTAACCGGGTCATGTCTTAATCGAGTTTCTGTACCATCGTTAAGCACTGTTAAATTTAATTTGTCCATCAGATACAGTAAAGATTCACCTTGGTTGTCTCTGTAGCTACATCCCCATTCTATTGCATGCGAGTTGTAGTCCCCAAGCAACAGATAAGGAGGAGGCGTATTTTCTAAGGCTTTATATAGGTCGGGACCTTTTAGTGAAAATTTGGGTTTGAAGTAGCAGCTCAGAATAGATATTTCAGAGTTGTCTGGCAATTTTATTCTGGCACCGCACATTTGAATCTCTGGCGACGGAGAGACAATGGGAAGAGGTTGAAATGAAATTTTTCTATGAATTAGTAGCATAGCCCCACCTTTGCCATCGAATCTATCAGCTCTTATTGCATCGAAATTACTTATTTTAAAATTTTGCCCAGACTTCAACCAAGTTTCGCTAATCGCGGCGATATCGACCTTTAATTCTGTGAGCGCAAACTCTAAGCTCGGTTTATTGGAATATATTGAACGAGAATTCCATTGGAAAATTGTGAGTTGATCGGCTGTGTTGTTCATGGTGATTTTTTTTTTTTTTTTTTTTTTTTCGAATTTAGCTCAGATCAGTCTTAAGCATTTGTAAATGTAAAATTTAGCAAATATATGTACTAAAAATAAATAATTAGCCCTATAAGAAATACTTGTATATGTAAAATTTAGCAAATATATGTACTGGAAATAAATAATTGAGCGAAATATTTTGCTATGTAAAACTTAGTTAATATATATATATATATATATATACTAGAAATAAATAATTGTACGAAATGCTTGTATACGTAAAATTTAGCAAATAAATGTACTAAAAAAAAAAAAAAAAAATAATAAATAATTGTAAGAAATACTTATATATATAAACTTTAGCAAATATATGAACTCGAAATAAATAATTGTAAGATATACTTGTCTATGTAAAATTTAGCAAATAAATGTACTAGAAATAAATAATTATAAGAAGTGCTTGTATATGTAAAATTTAGCAAATAAATGTACTATAGATAAATAACTATAAAATACTTTTACATGTAAAATTTAACAAATATCTGTGCTAGAAACACACAATATTTGTTCAATATTTGTACTAATCTGTAGATGATATTATGTGAATGTTAAGCTGCTAAATACAAGTACTAGGCTCATTAAGGTCTGAGTTATTTGTGAGTTCTCTGACAAAATATTCCGAATCTTCTGAGGGGAGGTTAAAAGATGCTATGGGAATATCCAGTGAGATTATTTTTTGCAAAATACTCTGCAAAATAGTATTAAATCTGTCTGGATTATTTAGATGTTTCGTATAATTGGGATTTGATAATATAGGGATCCTCGAATCAATGCTATTGCTTACATTTTGGATTTTTTCAAAGTGTGGCCTCTCTACTACTTTCGGAGTGGGTACCGACCGAACTGAGATTATTTTATGTTTCTTATTTGTTACTGCTGACATATCGTTTTTCCTTTTAAGTACTTGGGAGAAGGAAACCGCTTCATCCACAACGTTATTTTGGGGAGCAGACGTAGAACTAGAGGGAGCTTGTGAGTTTAACGATACTTTTCGAGAGTAGGTCGTCTTATTTTTTAAACTTAAATGAGCCTCTTTTATCGACATAAGGTTTTCGGAAATTAGTTTTTTGACTTCTTTTTGGGCTATAAGTGTGGGACACTTTCTGTCCGTGGCAAGATGTTTGCCCTTACAATTTAGGCAGGTGGCCTCAGGGGCCTGACACTCATCTATTTTATGGCTATCACCACACCGTGGACAACGGGGGTGAGAAGACTGAGATTTATACGAGCATATTGTGTGAAAGTGACCGAAACTGTGACAAAATTGACACTGGACAACTCTTTGGACGAAAACATCCACCTTACAAATGACTTCAAGGATTTTGACTTCGGGAGGGATACGTTGACCCCTGAATGTAAGTACTACCAAAGGAGTGGGAACTCGACTATCTCCTGTCTTTTTGAAAATTCGTCTTGCTTTTGTAATCGGTTGAAATGAACTAGTGAACTCTACTATTTCTTCTTCTGTCAAAGAATAGTCCACGTCTCTAATTAATCCTTGTCTGTATAGCATAAAGTTTGGTATGTAGCATACAAGATTATTCTCTTTCCAGAAAGGCATATTTTTCAATTTATTTGCGCTACTACAATTGATCATTTCTATTTTTATTAAATATCTATCTATAACTTTAATGGACAGAACATTTTTATATAAGTCCACACTGTTAACTCTAATTAATTTACCAATAAACATGGGATGGATTTTTTTACCTATTATATCCATATTTTCTATGTATAGATAATAGGGGCCTATGTCAAATTGTTCATAATTATTATTTAAACATGAGAGATGATATTTTGTTTTATTATTCTTGTTTGATGTCTCACCCGGTGGCTTATTCTCTGGAATGTTTGAAGAGGACGGCGCACTTGGTGTTGCCTGCAACGGTGGTGCTTGGGATGACGACGGAACCGCATGGGACGGTGATCCTTGGTATGGCGATGATACTACTTGCGACGAGAACGCCTGGGACGACAGAAGAGATGCCTGCGAAGAGCCCTCCTCTCTACATTCTTCACTGGCTTGACCTGTTCTTTGACTAAAGCAAAGACTATATTCTTCTGAGTCTGGATGATTTTGATTCACTACGGGATATTCTTGGTCCATACCCGAATCGTTAATCACATTTAGGGCGGATAAAATCGCGAACGAAGCGTCCATTGACCCACCCTCATCTCCGGAGAGATTATTGTCTATGTCCCCCATGGGCTGTTTTAAACCCAGGGGTACTTAATTAAACTACCACCAACCTTTTTTGGTTTTATCACAATTAACACTAACATCGAATTTTTGACATGAACACCAATACTTTCTCTCTATATATATATTACATATATACATAGGTAAGAGAAAGTAAAAATGAGAATCAAGAGTCGCGGGAGCGACTCGTCGCCGAGCAAGTAAAAAGCAAAAGAAAGCAAAGAAACTCTTAATTCTACCATTTAGTTGATATTCCAATAGATGCCAATGGCCCATTGCATTTAGATGGACGAGTCGTCCCTAGACTATATTATCAAGAATGATTTTAAATCCTTAATAAAAGATAGGGACGTGAAAAAATTTTTTTGAGAAACTTTTTTCTTTCTGGGCGAATATCTCAAAAAGTTTTTAAGATATCGGAGCCAAATTTTTTTTATATTAAACTAGAATAAATAAGGATTATTTTGAGCACGAATTCAAAAAAAAATTCCAGTCCCAAAAAGAATGGCAGAGGCTCAAAGTTGAGATTTTGCCGATTTCGGAAGGTCAAAAGTTAGTCTCTTATTTTTTCCTTTTTTTTTTTCTTTTTTTTCATTCTTTTCTTCAATTTTCAAATTTTTAGACAAAGCTACAGGTTTCCCTGCTGGACCGATTTGGATGAAATTTAAAATACAAATAGATACTATCAAAAACCCGATACCTTTGATATAAAATTTCATTTTGGATCAAAAGTGACTTTTTGAGAGGTATTCAAAATTTCAAATTTGTCCTATCTTTAACATGGCGAAAAGACAATTTTGACTATTTTGCTCCCTGATGACGTCATCTAGGAACATATATATTATTATTAGTAATTTTCATCCCTAATGGAATAACAATTTTTAGGATAAATCCATTCAGATAGAAATACAATAGATTAACGTGATAAGAAGAAGTGCTACCACATAACAAAAATAAAAATCCTAAAATTTTATAAAATTTGGTGAAATCCTATGTTTATCGTTTCGAATGAATACCAAACGAAGTATTTACAATCTACCAACATAACAAAAATAAAAAACCTAAAATTTTATAAAATTTGGTGAAATCCTGTTTATCGCTTCGAATGGATACCAAACGATGTATTTACATTCTACCAACATAACAAAAATAAAAAACCTAACATTTTATAAAATTTGGTGAAACCCTATGTTTATCGTTTCGAATTAATACCAAACGAAGTATTTACAATCTACCAACATAACAAAAATAAAAAAACCTAAAATTTTATAAAATTTGGTGAAATCCTATGTTTATCGTTTCGAATGAATACCAAACGATGTATTTACATTCTACCAACATAACAAAAATAAAAAACCTAAAATTTTATAAAATTTAAGGAAATCCTATGTTTATTGTTTTGAATGGATACCAAACGATGTATTTACATTCTACCAACATAACAAAAATAAAAATCCTAAAATATTATAAAATTTGGTGAAATCCTATGTTTATCGTTTCGAATGGATACCAAACGATGTATTTATTTTTTACTGTTTGGAATGCATATTAAAAGATCTATTCATGGGATAACTTAATATTTAATAAACAAAAATTAATAAATAATATTTTCATGTAATATTTCACAAAAAGAAGTGAAATCTCAGCCAAAAACATCGGAGATGCAAAAAGGGGCGCCTCGCATTATTTTTGCCCAGCGTCGAGGTGAAATCAAAAAAATGCGCCTCGCTTTTCTGATTTATATAAAAGCGAGGATATATGAAACAAATAAAATTCTGTAGGGGTTTTATTTAAGTGAAAATATTTCCTCGCTTTTATATAAATCAGAAAAGCGAGGCGCATTTTTTTGATTTCACCTCGACGCTGGGCAAAAATAATGCGAGGCGCTCCCTTTTTGCATCTCCGATGTTTTTGGCTGAGATTTAAATAATAATTGATTTTTAATCTAATAAAAAGAAAAAGATTTAAATTCCGTTACCATGGCAACCATTTCTATCTTTCCTATGAAGAACAAGAGTAAAGTGGTCTTCAGAAGATTTCAACGGCAAAATGAGAATATACATTTTAAAGAGCATCTAAAAAATAGTTCATTTATGAATTTAAAAAAAATCCTTGGAGGGAATTTTGAGAAAATCGAAAAAAACTGAAAAAGTACATCAGTAAAGTACTAGTACTTTTTGGCCGATTTTGTTCAAAAGCTTATTTTGAGATTCTTCAAAGGTACCTAAGTTAAATATAAAATTTCAATCCGCTAGCTCAACTCCTTCATGCTAAAAAAAATGGGTCCACACACACAGACACACAGTCACACACACACACAGACCAATTTGCGGGACCCACTTTTTTGGACTCAGGGGACCTCAAAACATGTATATCCATCAAAATCTCGACATCGAATTTTTGACATGATCGCAATACTTTCTCTCTCTATATATTTCATATATAGGGTACGAGAAAGTAAAAAATCAATTATTAAAAAAGAATAAATACTTAAATTCTCTTTTTTCCTGGCATGTGAAATCCCTTTAATCTCACACACTCAAATACCTACCTCACACAGACAAATATATATAGTCTATATATAAATATATTGTTCTACTTGGTCATATTCTTGTTCATACAGGTTCAAGAGGTCTGGCACATCTTTTCCCGAGTAAGGCTATGAAAGCCTTCCCTGTTAGACGTGGTCCAAGCACTGGTCGGTTTTAATTCCAGAAATCCTTCATTTGGTGAGTTAGTCTTTTTTTTTACAGTTTCTTTGTTTGTAAGCCCCTTAAATCAAAAGGCGACCTCCAATGCCTGTGTGTAATTCCGCCCTCCCTAGGCGGACTGTGCACCTAGTTTTTTCATATTAAAACAAACCAACGTTCCATCAAATCAAACAAATACTTATAAAATCTTTGTCTCCAAAGTAGACTTGTTCAAAACGGCATATCAATATTTTTTAAAGATCTTTTATCTTAAACTCCTCTCTAACTTCGTCCAGGGACGGATCAAGGGGGAGGGGCGGAAGGGGCGAACGCCCCCTCCGAGAAAAAATTTAAAAAAGTTTTAAAAACTAGTCATCTAAAGAATTTATGATTTTTTGTCTAAAATATATTTTTACATTTATTTTAAACTATCAATTTAAGTCCCAAATCACCTTAACGGTGCTAGTATTTGAAGGTATTTTTAAAAAAATTTCCATCCTCCAGAAAAGCTATCCTGTAAATTGAATCTTCCAAACCGCCCCCACCGAAAATCGCATCCCATCACACACAAATACCATCTCCCATCCGACAAAAATTTATTTTCTTGTTATGTTTGAAGAAAATTCTTATTATAGAAGCAGAAATCCTCGTTTTGAAAAATCTATTTAAATTTAATTGGCTACCAATCAATTAAAATAAATACGGACGGAGTCTAAATGGCCATAGATGCCGAAAAAAACCTTAAATAAAAAAAATATATATAAACTGAAGGGAAGTTGCTGTTGATTTTATAGGATGGAAGAGAACAAGTACGGGAACAGCAAATAAGGAGAGCCTTTGGATGCCAAATGCCTAAAAGGAGACGTTTCGGACAAAATCTTATTCTTCCATCCTCAGTCCTTGTAGGCTTATAATTTTTTTTTTTTTTTTTTTTTTTTTAATACTCACATTTTTTTCTCATTCACACTCACACTCAGACACACACTCACACAGTCTTTTCGGCAACTCAGGCCATATAAGACTTTGACGATATCCGTTATTGATTAATTATACATATTGGAGGTTCAGGTATTCTTATTTAAGCCATTTGGTATACAATAGAGAAAATTCTTTAAAAATTTCAATGTTTATTTCGATATTGAGTTGTTCACATGATTATTTATTTATTTTTTTTAATTTAGTCATAATTTTATTCATTTGAATGGAAATAAAATGAATGAAATCTTTTTTTTTTAAGACAAATTGATAAAGGAACTCTGGCACAAAGCCATCTATTATTATTATTCCTTTTTACATTGCAAGGTGATCCAATTAGAAAGCCGTTTATATGCAAATCATTATTAATTTATAATTTATGACATATAACAGAAACGTGCTATGATTGTGTTTTGATATTTTAAAAACAGATGTACTTCCGTTTTCTTTTTTCTTCTTTTCCGGAATCAAATAAATTTTTGGTTATAAGCATTTAAGTTAAAATTAACTTGTTGGTGAATAAAAAGTTTTTCGAGCAGGGAGATTAGGCTTGCTGATCTAAAAGAGAAAAAATAATCTGAATTTTAAAGAATGACCCTCGTAGTTAAAAATAGCTTATATTCAGGTTTATTCTCTTTGCTCAGGGGCCCACATCTTGTGGGTATGTGGATGGCAACCACGAGCTGCCCGAGCTGGGACAGGCAGTCCTTCAGTTCTTTGTATGTCTGTCTCCCTTCCTTTTTCAACAGCCGTCATACCGTGCGACGGGCCGGCCTGTCCTATTTCTTCAGGTCGCAAAAACGCATGATAGGGTTCGAGGCAAAAAGTGAGGTCCGCCGACCCTTCTAGAAAAGGCGAGGACAGAAGAAGATTCAGGTCTATTCTCTAAAAACAGACGTTAAAATTTAAAATCAACAAATGGATGTTAAAAAGCCATCTTGTATTTGTGGAGCGGGGGCAGAAACTTTAATCGGCTCTCCTGAAAAATCGCTTTTTTTTAGTTAGACTAGTCTTGAACTGGACCTACGATATACTCCAAGGCAATGGGGCCAGACAAATAATAATTTCATAACCCTGCAGTCCTGAAGAAGGAGTCAATGGAACTCCGAAACGTAGACATATAGCGGGTGAAAATCCGAATAAATTGGCCTGAATATCATCTCCAGATTTTTATTTATCTACATCCTTCTCAATAATATCCACCTGCCCCCTACCTTCGAATGAAATTTTGTATTTATTAATATTTAGGATTCTCTATTGTGTATAAAATATCCAAATATGAGATTAAAATTTTGAAAAATAACCATAGTTTATTTCAAGCACTCAACATTTAAAATGCAATGCAAATACACAGGCTATGGAAATTTTGAATCAATTGACTTTTTACTTTCTCTTACCTCTATATATGTTAATATATATAGAAGAAAGTATTCATGTTAAAAATTCAATGTTGAGATTTTGATGGATATACACGTTTTGTGTTTTGATAACAAACATGGTCTGTCTGTCTGTGTGCGTGTGTGTCTCTCTGTGTTCAATTTAAAAGATGAAGGAATTGAGCTAGGAGGTTGACATTTTATATTTAAGTTAGGCACCCAAATAAGCTTTTAATCAAAATCGGCCAAAAAGTACTAGTACTTTACTGATGTAGTTTTTCAGTTTTTTTATTTTCTCAAAATTCGCTCCCAACGATTTTGATTAAAATTCAAAAATCAATTTTTTTTTTTTAAGATGCTTTTTAAAAAGTATATTCTCATGTTGCCATTGAAATCTTCTGAAGACCACTTTACTCTTGTACTTCATAGGAAAGATAGGAGAAATGGTTGCCATGGTAATATATCGGCGGAAACTAAATAAATGCCAACACGAAAAATCTGGTGTGACAAGCACAGAACAACTTTTGAATACCGAAGGTAAGAGAAAGTTGTGTGCTGTGCGACAGTCACACCAGATTTTTTATTCGGCATTAAAAGCTTTTTGGTAGTCTATTAATCGTGTTTTATTATTTACTAATTAATTAATAATACAAAAAATATTACATACTACAATAAAATAGTGTTTATTTATCAAAGCGAATGCATTAAAAAAGAAAATTACTGTATATCTTCATAATAATTTTGAAAAAATACTTAAAATATAGGGTCTTCTTCCGAGGAATGAAGAGCTCGAAGCAATACAATTTTTGAAGGTCATATTTACCACATTTTTTTTTTAAAGATAATCTCTCTGCCCAGGGCCGGAACTAGGAGATTTTTTAGGGGGGGGGGCAAAATTTAATTTTCCGCCCCCTCCTTAAAATTTTCTATACAAAATTCATATCATTTTACCTTTTTTTTTAGTAAATTTTTCTTTAATTGCCGCCCCCTGATATCTGCCGCCCGGGGCACACGCACCCACTGCCCCCCCCTAGATCCGGCCCTGTCTCTGCCTCTGGTGTATTTTATTATTTATGTTAATATAATTTAATATATGTATGTACAAGGTATATATAAATGCCTATTTAAGAAAAAAATGTTAAATAGAAATTTCAAAGTTTCAACTGGAGAAAGTACTTCTCTAGATAAATATTTATTTAACGAGACGATTTTCTTAAATAATATTTATTTTAAAATTATTATAAATAAACACAAAAATTATAATAAATGAAATAACATTTTAAATTTGAATAAAAGACAATTTAATTATATTCGGCCCAAAATTTATTATAGTCAAGGGCCTATGCATTTTTTGGTGTGGGGGCGAACTTATATCTGAAGATTCACCCCCCTCTCCTCAAAAAAATTATTTTAAAATGTAATTTTTTTAAACGAGCCTCGGGAATTTCTAGCCCACTCAGCCCACCTCTAAATATCTTTGTATGTGCCGACTTCAAAGGACTTTACTTTCTCTTACCTATATATGTTAATATATAGAGAGAAAGTAATGAATTTATGTCAAAAATTCGATGTCGAGATTTTTATGAATATACACGTTTTGAGGTTCCCTGAATCCAAAAAAGTGGTTTTCGCGACATGGTCTATCTTAAAATTAAATATACAAATTAAACAAGTAAGTTATTTGTTTCAAAGGTTTTTATAATTAAAAATTAACACTTGATAGGTATTTCGACAATTCTTTGTCATCAACACAAGTGATTACATTCTAATACATTGTCAAAATACGTAGCCTATCAAGTGTTAATTTTTACTTTCTCTTACCTATGTATATATGTAATATATATATAGAGAGAAAGTATTGGATTCATGTCAAAAATTCGATGTCGAGATTTTGATGGATCTTCACGTTTTGAGGTCCCCTAATTCCAAAAAACTGGTTTTCGCGACATGGTCTGTCTGTGTGTGTGTGTGTGTGTGTGGGGGTGTGGGGGTGTGTGTGTGTGTGTTCAATTTTAAGCATGAAGGAATTGAGCTAGGAGGTTGAAATTTTATATTTAATTTGATAAAATATTTATATTTAAGTTAAACATCTCCCGGGACCGGAAAAATAAGCTTTTAATCAAAATCGGCCAAAGAATACTAGTACTTTACTGATGTACTTTTTCAGTTTTTTTCGATTTTCTCAAAATTTGCTCCAACGATTTTTTTTTAAATTCAAAAATCAATTATTTTTTAGATTCTCTTTAAAATGTATATTCTCATTTTTTGATTGAAATCTTCTGAAGACCACTTTACTCTTGTTCTCCATAGAAAAGATAGGAGAAATGGTTGCCATGGTAACAAAATATAAATATTTTCCCATGTTTATAATTTTGACATCTTAAATTTATAAATATATTGGCGATATATGTCGACAAGAAAAATCTGGTGTGACAAGCACAGAACACAACTTTCGATTACCGAAGGTAAGAGAAAGTTGTGTGCTGTGCGCTAGTCACACCAGATTTTTAATTATAAAAACCTTTGAAACAAATAACCAAGTGTTTAATTTGTATATTTTATTTTATTTTTCAAAATGTTTCAACGAGAGCCAACGGTCGAAGGTTTAAATCTTATGGTCTGTCTGTTTGTGTGTCTGTAAACAAAATACCTCAAGAACGAAAAGAGCTAGGAAGTTGAAATTTTATATTTCGACATTCTAATTAGTAAAGTGCCTAAGCTTAACTCCATTTTTGTTTATTTTTAGGAGAGCCAAAAAACATTTCATTGTCATTGTTAGAGCCACTGTTAAACATTTTTCGCGCGGCAACTTTTCGAACTGAAAAATTTGAATTACGTTCTTACCCAGTTCAGGGCAAAAGGATTAAAAAAAATTTAACGAAATTATGTTTTTGAGAGGGCCGGGCCCCTCGGGCTCAGGTGAAAACGGAAAAATTTGGAATAAAAAAAAAATTTAACGAAAATTTAGTTCGAAGCGATTCGGTAGCTTTTAAAAATAAATTTACGCTCTTCGGGCTCGCAAATTTATTTTTAAGGGTTACCAAATAGCTTCGAACTGAATGGTTTTTGACCGAAGAAAGACGAAACGAAACGACACTAGTGCAGGGCCTGAACTAGAAGATTTTTTAAGGGGGGGGGGGGGGCAAAATTTAATTTGCCGCCCCCTCCTTAAAATTTTCTATACAAAATTCATATCATTTTACCTTTTTTTAGTAAATCTTTCTTTAATTGCCGCCCCCCTGATATCTGCCGCCCGGGGCACACGCACCCACTGCCCCCCCCCCCCCTAGACCCGGCCCTTCACCAGTGACAGAACAAATAGCGCGCACAAATGAAAAGAACCAAAGAATCATGAATGTAGACCGAATGTCAAAAGAGGGAACTAGTGAAGCACAGATTAATTATATGTTGTTAATATAATAATTAATATAATAATGTTATAGGGACCGTGCGTGAAATATAGAGGCAGCACTATTGCCGAAGTAAGCGCTCTCTAGTGTTCTTTTGCCAAACTTTGTGGAATGTAAACATTCATTGCAAACAACATAAAATATTTTAAAAAATGGAAAAAAATAATTAAATACGGATTTCAACCAGTTGTCAATAATATTATACGAGGCCAGAATGATGAAAAAGGAAAAAAAAAATATTCAACTCAAATCATGTCTATGGGATAGTTGAAAAAACAAATAATTTTGAAAGTGTCGTAAGCGTCAAAGGCACATTTAAATCCAAATCATTCGTTTTATATTCAAGTTCTCATCAATATGAGGAAATAATGAATTTGGAACTTTAGATAAAATTTTAAAGTTCTTAATTCGTTGATTAACCCGTTCAATATGTATCCTTACAGAAGCAATGTTTCATCTACTTCTTCCGGAATTGAATTGGTCTTTGGGACCAAAAGGAGAATTTATTAGTACTTATTAGTTTATTATTTATTAATACTAGCAGCTTTTAGTAATTCACGAATTTTTAATCGCCGGATACGTCACAAGGATTGTATATTTTTTACTTTCTCTTACCTATGTATATATGTAATATATATATAGAGAGAAAGTATTGGATTCATGTCAAAAATTCGATGTCGAGATTTTGATGGATCTTCACGTTTTGAGGTCCCCTGAATCCAAAAAAGTGGTTTTCGCGACATGGTCTGTCTGTGTGTGTGTGTCTGTCTCTGTGTCTGTCTGTGTGTGTGTCTGTGAACAAAATATCTCAAGAACGAAAAGAGCTAGGAAGTTGAAATTTTATATTTAAGTTAGGCACCCCCATGGGACGTGACACGAAGCTTTTGAACAAAATCGACCAAAAAGTACTAGCACTTTACTGATTCACTTTTTCAGTTTTTTTCGATTTTCTCAAAATTTGCTCCAACGATTTTTTTTTAAATTCAAAAATCAATTATTTTTTAGATTCTCTATAAAATGTATATTCTCATTTTGTGATTGAAATCTTCTGAAGACCACTTTACTCTTGTACTCCATAGAAAAGATAGGAGAAATGGTTGCCATGGTAACAAAATATAAATATTTTCCCATACTTATAAATTTTACATCTTGAATTCAATTGTACCCTACTGTCGGAAACTAAATACATGTCGACACAAAAAATCTGGTGTGACAAGCACAGTACACAACTTTCGATTACCGAAGGTAAGAGAAAGTTGTGTGCTGTGCGCCAGTCACACCAGATTTTTTAAAATATTTTCGCTTCCAGGAAAAATTGAGGGAATATAATGTTAATAATGTTCCGATTTTTCGTTGTTTATAAAATGAGTATTACTACAAATTCTCGAATTTTGATTTGGTACCCAGTCTTTTGGGTTTTCTCTGAAATCGAAAAAAAAGTTTTAAGGTTAAGTTTTTATTATGAAATAAATGTCATAAATATTAAGAACCTGGTTAACAAAATGAGTTATTTACATGCGTCGAGTTTAATCTCAAATTTCATTTTAATTATATAATATATTTGTAATTAATTTTGGACTTAGTCATAATTTTTTACTGTTTTTATCCACTGTTTACGTTTTGCTATTTTCATGTGGGTATCTGGAAATTTATAAAATTTCACTTTCACATCCATTTCAGGATTCTGAAGTGATGTATTATTACAGCCACGGATACTGCAATTTTTTCTTAAAGTCGACAAACTTCAAATAATCTCAAATATTTAATTAATGATTATTCAAAAATAAATCACATGTTAAATATTTAACAAATCCCCCAACTAATTAAGATGATTGCCACTAGTTGGCGCAAAGGTCTAGACGCACGGTCCCTATTAATCTGTATAGTGAAGTGTAAGCCAGCGCCATCTGGGTGACTTCGAGTATAGTAAAGATTGACTTTTAAAAAATATTTTTATTTACGGGGTGTTACTTGAAAATGAATTCGGCCCCCTCCCCAAATAATATTTCTATATACGCCCCTGAATCAAGGTGAATTTAAATATGATTTACAAAATAAAATTCTCTGGAATGGCACTTCTCTCTATCTCTCTCTCTGGCTGAGTGATTGAATGCCGTGTCTGCACAGATCATACATATATCAAGATTGGACAGCTCCATGTTAAAAGTTGTCCGCAAGTTTTTACGCCCTCTTACAGAAGTTTCTGCGAACTAACTTTGCGCGCAAAAATTAAACATAAATTTTGTGTCAAATTAACGCTCTCTATGGCCGCAGTTCCAACTAAACAGTAAGCGGTGAAAAAAAAAAACTCACCCAGATGGGTTTTGAACTCAAGCTCGTTCGAATTCGTTGTTTGCAAATTCTACCATTTTACTCTCGCGTACACTTGTTTTGTTATTTTCACATACCTTTTTAAGCTACTTAATTTGCGACTGTTAGGCCTACTTTTAATTTTTTTTTAAACGAAATCAAATTAAGGACAAATAGTGTCTCTAAATTTGTATCTCAAATAACTTAGATATTTTAAAGAATTTTTCGACTTTTTTTTTTTTTTTTTTAATGAATGAAATTCATAAATTTTTTTATGAATTATTTATTTATTTAATTATTTTAATTTTTTTTTTATTCGATTAAGTTTAAGGTCTTTTACGGCATAAGAGGCCATTTAGACCCCGTCTCTATATGATGCTAGATGTGAACCCTTGACCTTTGGTATCAGCAGTTAATACTCTACCTCTGAACCAATAATAATTTATTATAAATTGTAAAAAATTTATCTTTTGTAGGAAATCAAAATAAATAACCCCATTTCTTTTCAGATAAGATTTTTGTAGGGCTTCTCTTGACAATGGATCGATTCTTTTCTGTGTTAAGAATATGGTCATATATAATATTGGTATTAAGAATAACACCAAGAAATATTATTTTAAAAAATGTTTATGAAAAATCTTATATATTGAAAAAGACCGTAACACAGATCATACAATCCTGAAATTAACTTTGCTTTTGAAAATGACAATCAAAACTCCCTGGCCTGGAGACAGCGAACCGAGCGACATCTATGGAGTAAATTTTGAACTATTTCAGACAGCCCAGTGGTGCTCTCTTGCAGTACCTTTGTGTAACTAAATAAAAACTTGCGGAAATTCTTCCCGTAGAGCTGTCCACCCCCTGCGTGTCTGTCAATTAACCTCTCACGAGTTCACACTTGGATTTTTTTTATTCAAACAAAAATCTTTGCTCATCATGACAAATTAAAGGTATTTATTATTAATTTCATGTTCATTTCCCCCCAATTTCGTTTAATTACAATTTAAATATTTTATAAATTCAATTTGTTAATAAATATTGTCTAAATTTTCACTAAAACTATTGATACTAGAGAGGTTACCGGGACATCTTTTTAAGTGATTTTTTTTCTATTTGTCGCCTATTTTTAATAATCCACCCTACTTTTAATTTTATTTTAACTTTATAGAATCACAAAAATTTATAAAATAATACATTTTGTTCTCTTATTTTTAATTTCATTTTATCTGTCAAAGTGTTAGATCCCTCCAATTATTTTGCACAATCAATTTTAATTTTTTATTAATTTATATGTTTTAAATTTCATAATATTTTAATATTCTTCCCTCTTGTAATATGTTTGACTTGGAATTAGAATTTTTTTTTATAATTTTCTATTAGTTTAAAGTCAGAAAGATTTGCTTAGTTTTTATTCTGATTATTTAAATAAGTAAAATTCCATTCTTTCTTTTTGTGTTTTTAATAGAATTTTAACATTTCAAGACTAAAGCAATATACATATAATAATACATAAATTATTTCTTGATAGACCCAAACTAAACACAACTAATATTTTAAATCTTATTTTTATTCAATAACAAAATTATTGTCGAGATATTGAAACTGAGCAAGTTTAATTAAATGTTTAGTTTGTTTTCAATGCAAATAATAATTATTTTATATTCAGAAATATCCAAAGTATCAATGAGTATAATAATAAAAACACTTCAAATTATCAATTTGTGTAGATGGCCCCTTTGTATTTTATATAACGTAGGTATTTTGGAGGCTTGAAGATGATTTCTAAAAAGAAACGAAACTCATGAAAGTGCCAAGTTGGCCAAAAAGTCTCAGTTTTATATCAAGATATAATAAATCACAAAAATTTTTGATAATTTGAAGTGTTTATATTATTATCCTGATTAAGGACCATACCCTCATATTGACAAGGGACCGCTTTGGATATCTCTGAATAAAAAATAATTATTATTTGCATTGAAAACAACCTAAACATTTAATTAAAAAAATTAGTCAGTTACTAATTCTCACTTACCTTTCAAGTATTTTTTAAATTTCTGGAAATTTACAAATGAAATCTTTTATATATATATATATATATATATATATATATATATATATATATATACATACATTTTGAAGAAGATTCATTCTTACCCATCAGTAAATTTCTTTTTTTTTTTTTTTTAGATACATTCTGATTGAAAGAAAGAATTTTTAAAGGAATTAGGAAGATCAAGCA
The DNA here is from genome assembly GCA_023213315.1 of Euborellia annulipes. Lineage (NCBI taxonomy): Eukaryota > Metazoa > Arthropoda > Insecta > Dermaptera > Anisolabididae > Euborellia > Euborellia annulipes. The sequence continues at coordinate 17,815 of JAKCPI010009990.1, forward strand.
CATCTTGTTTTGGTTTTTGATGGCCTATAAGAACAAAGATTAATAAAATCTTGAAAAATGCAGAATAAAAATAGGTTAATATATTTTATATTCACGTTCAGTAAGGGACAATATTAAATGAATAATTTATTAAATTTTTCTTTTCTTTTAAATTTCAGAAATCATCAGGACTCACTTCGCCTCATTTGACTGATTGAAACTCGTGCTAGAACAGCTAAATTTTAACAAAATTAGGTAATCCATAATATCTCTGTTTGTTTTTTTTTTTTTTATTTTATATTAATATTAAATATTAATTTAATTTTAGATATGATTTGGATCAAAGGACAAGTCATCTGATTGTGATGGAGCTCATGAAATTCTATGAAGTATATATATATATATATATATATATCAGGTAATGTCTATTTATTGTTTGTAATCTAATACAAATGCTCAGGAGCCCGGATCGTTCTTAAAAAATAAAATTCGCAAAATTTTAATATAAAAATCATAAATAATATGGAGTATAAATTCAGGAATAATATTACTACTACACTCCTTCATTCTTTTTCATTCTCAGTAATTAAAAAACTTTTCGGATGAAAGTTTTTTTATGGAACGTGTGGAAAGCTCCTTTTCTTTGACGATCCCTATATATTGAATGTAGAAGGATGAGTAAAAAGGCCAAGCAGCTATTATTATTTCTTTATTGGTATTAAACCCACAGCGACGTTTTCGGTCGACTATGCGACCATCTTGATGGCTAGGGTTTAGTCAATAGTAACCCTCTTGAGTTCTTTGATAGACATTTATGTAAAATTTTTTATTCAATACGATCTATCACAATTACATTCAGCGCCAGTCAGATTGAATATGATTCAGCTATTCACCTCGCTTACATATATTGAATGGCTTTTTGATTTTTTTTTTTATGTAGGCCCAGGCCGGAACTAGAAGATTTTTTAGGGAGGGCAAAATTTAATTTGCCGCCCCCTCCTTAAAATTTTCTATACAAAATTCATATCATTTTACCTAAAATAAGAGGAGGCAATGGCTAAGCCGGCTAAGCTGAGGATTACGGAGTCCGAAGTCTCAACACGACTCGGGTTCGAATCCAGCTTGCCGCAAATAATTCAACCATCCTGCCGAAGTCTCCTCTTAGGGTAGGTAGGGGAATAGCCCCACCGTGGTATCACAAAGGGCCTAATTGGCCTAAGTGTGTTCCCTCTCTGGGAACGGCCACTTCAACCTAACCTAACCTACCTAAAATAAAATCATTTTTAAAACTTTTATAAATATAGATCTATAAGCTGAGGCATGGGCGTAGCCAGACATCTTGTTAGGGGGAGGCCAACCCCTCGTTAGGACGAGGGGGGGGGTTTGCAATTAATATATACATAGATTATTAATTATTTATTTAAATAAAAAAAAATTAAATTAATGTAGTGGATTGGGGCGTTAAAAAAAATTCCCAATGGGAAAAATATATATTTGTTTGCTTTTTTTTTAATTTTTAGGACAAGCCAGGGAGGGGCAACGGCCCCCCCTGCCTCCCCCTGGCTACGCCCATGAGCTGAGGCCTGTATAATAATATATATAATTTATATATTTTACTTTTCAGATTTGGATCCAAGTTGCCAGTTGCCATTCTTCGAGCCAAACTCCACATTGCCTTGCCTCCTCCAATTGCTATTTGGTGAATATCAATAATTTGATTTACATTTTTTTTCCTTATATAAAATGAATTTCTCCCCAAGACTAAACGAAAATTAATTAAAGCGATAATCTGATAGAGATAATTTTTTACTTTAAAAAATTTCATCCCTTATTTGCAAATATTATCTATATTATATAAAGTGGGTTTTACTTTTAAAGATAAAATTTTTTAATAAATATTAAATAGTAGCTTGTTTTATTTAATACAAGGTGCACTGTTTTTTACTTTCTCTTACCTCTATAAATTTGTTAATATATAGAGAGAGCAAGTATTGAATTTATATCAAAAATTCGATTTCGGGATTTTGATGGATATACACGTTTTGAGGTCCCCTGAATCCAAAAAAGTGGTTTTCTCGACATGGTCTGTCCGTCAGTCAGTCTGTCTGTCTGTCTGTCTGTCTGTCTGTCTGTGAACAAAGTATCTCAAGAACGAAAAGAGCTAGGATGTTGAATTTTTA
>JAKCPI010009991.1:0-21854 GCA_023213315.1 Euborellia annulipes
GCTTTTCTGATTTATATAAAAGCGAGGAAATATTTTCACTTAAATAAAACCCCTACAGAATTTTATTTGTTTCATATATCCTCGCTTTTATATAAATCAGAAAAGCGAGGCGCATTTTTTTGATTTCACCTCGACGCTGGGCAAAAATAATGCGAGGCGCCCCTTTTTGCATCTCCGATGTTTTTGGCTGAGATTTCACTTCTTTTTGTGAAATATTGCATTTAAATATTATTTAATAATTTTTGTTTATTAAATATTAAGTTATCCCATGAATAGATATTTTAATATGCATTCCAAACAGTAAAAAATAAATACATCATTTGGTATTAATTCAAAACGATAAACATAGGATTTCACCAAATTTTATAAAATTTTAAGTTTTTTATATTTGTTATGTTGGTAAAATGTAAATACATCGTTTGGTATCTATTCAAAACGATAAACATAGGATTTCTCCAAATTTTATAAAATTTTAGGTTTTTTATTTTTGTTATGTTAGTAGGATGTAAATACATCGTTTGGTATCTATTCAAAACGATAAACATAGGATTTCCCTAAATTTTATAAAATTTTAGGTTTTTTATTTTTTGTTATGTTGGTAGAATGTAAATACATCGTTTGGTATCCATTCAAAACGATAAACATAGGATTTCCCTAAATTTTATAAAATTTTAGGATTTTTATTGTTGTTATGTTGGTAGAATGTAAATACATCGTTTGGTATCCATTCAAAACGATAAACATAGGATTTCACCAAATTTTATAAAATTTTAGGTTTTTTATTTTTGTTATGTTGGTAGAATGTAAATACATCGTTTGGTATTAATTCAAAACGATAAACATAGGATTTCACCAAATTTTATAAAATTTTAGGATTTTTATTTTTGTTATGTTGGTAGAATGTAAATACATCATTTGGTATTAATTCAAAACGATAAACATAGGATTTCACCAAATTTTATAAAATTGTAGGTTTTTTATTTTTGTTATGTTAGTAGGATGTAAATACATCGTTTGGTATCTATTCAAAACGATAAACATAGGATTTCACCAAATTTTATAAAATTTTAGGTTTTTTATTTTTGTTATGTTGGTGAATGTAAATACATCGTTTGGTATCCATTCAAAACGATAAACATAGGATTTCACCAAATTTTATAAAATTTTAGGTTTTTTATTTTTGTTATGTTGGTAGAATGTAAATACATCGTTTAGTATCCATTCAAAACGATAAACATAGGATTTCACCAAATTTTATAAAATTTTAGGTTTTTTATTTTTGTTATGTTGGTAGCACTTCTTCTTAACACGTTAATCTATTGTATTTCTATCTGAATGGATTTATCCTAAAAATTGTTATTCCATTAGGGATGAAAATTACTAATATTAATATAGACCCTATATGTTCCTAGATGACGTCATCAGGGAGCAAAATAGTCAAAATTGTCTTTTCGCCATGTTAAAGATAGGACAAATTTGAAATTTTGAATGCCTCTCAAAGTCACTTTTGATCCAAAATGAAATTTTATATCAAAGGTATCGGGTTTTTGATAGTATCTATTTGTATTTTAAATTTCATCCAAATCGGTCCAGCAGGGAAACCTGTAGCTTTGTCTAAAAATTTGAAAATTGAAGAAAAGAATGAAAAAAAAAAAAGAAAAAAAGAAAAAAAGAAAAAAAAAAAAAAAAAAAAAAAAGGAAAATAAGAGACTAACTTTTGACCTTCCGAAATCGGCAAAATCTCAACTTTGAGCCTCTGCCATTCTTTTTGGGACTGGAATTTTTTTTTGAATTCGTGCTCAAAATAATCCTTATTTATTCTAGTTTAATATAAAAAAAATTTGGCTCCGATATCTTAAAAACTTTTTGAGATATTCGCCCAGAAAGAGAAAAGTTTCTCAAAAAAATTTTTTCACGTCCCTATCTTTTATTAAGGATTTAAAATCATTCTTGATAATATAGTCTAGGGACGACTCGTCCATCTAAATGCAATGGGCCATTGGCATCTATTGGAATATCAACTAAATGGTAGTATTAAGAGTTTCTTTGCTTTCTTTTGCTTTTCACATGCTCGGCGACGAGTCGCTCCCGCGACTCTTGATTTGAAGTGAAGTAGTCTATGCCTCTTAAAAATATAAAGAGGAAAGAATCCTAAGGCGTAAAAAATTTACTAAATAAAAAAAGGTCGAATGAAATGGATTTAGTAATGGACTGATTTGAGTCAAGCCGGGAAAATTTACTAAAAAAATCTGGTCTGAGTGGCGCACAGCACACAAATTTCTCTTACCCTTAAAAGAAAGTTGTGCAACCAAAGTTGATCACACACCAGATTTTTTTGTTATCTTATCTCTAATTAATATCGGAAATTAATTAAACTCAATATTTGTTTGTGGCTAGGTTAGCATAATTTATTAACGGGGACTCCTCTAAAGAAGGGGATTAAAGCATTAAGATATAATCTTAAATTGTTTTCAACTCCAAAAGAAAAATAATAAGTGCATTTTTTTAAACCAATAATACTAAAAAATAGGGTATTTGACCTGTGAATGTCGTTTTGATCTGCGATCGGATAAAGAACATAAAATTAAATTTTTTCCGATTGTTCCAAGACATGCCAAGAACAAAATCTCGACTGCGGAGACGTTTCGAGATATTTTTTAATGTCTCATCATCAGTCCGAATCGAAAAAATAGCATAAAGGTACATATGATGTATACTAATGACTACCTTTATGCTATTTTTCGATCCGGGACTGACGTGTGTGAATGTATTAGATTTTGATAGGGCAGGTTCAGCCAAATAAAAGCCTTTATATGCTTCTCGACTCCGGAGACGTTTCGAGATATTTTTAATGTCTCATCATCAGTCCGAATCGAAAAATAGCATAAAGGTACATATGATGTATACTAATGACTACCTTTATGCTATTTTTCGATCCGGACTGACGATGAGACATTAAAATATCTCGAAACGTCTCCGGAGTCGAGAAGCATATAAAGGCTTTTTATTTGGCTGAACCTGCCCTATCAAAATCTAATACATTCACAGCCACCAAATCTCATTTAAATAAATTAAAAAAACTTATATTCCAGCAGAAGACAATTGTTTAAATTTTCTATATATATTTTTTTAAATAATAAACAATACATATTCCTCACATTGAAAAGTAAACTTACATACCGCCAGAAATGTTTGGAATAATGGGAAAAGATAGTCAATTAAAATCTTATAAAAATGTTTATTAATTCGCTTTTAATTTACATAAGAAGAAGGAATTGTTTCAATGCTTCTTAATAAGAAAATTCAATTTCAAAATGTTCAGTGGCTCTAACAATGACAATCAAATGTTTTTTGGCTCTCCTGAAAAATAAACAAAAATGGAGTTAGGCACTTTGCTAATTAGAACGTTGATATAATGTATACTTACGAGTGAAAAGTTATTTTTCTTGAAATCTCGTCTATTTTTTTGCATTTTACTTTTGCCTGGTTCATCGCTACGATTGGAACAACCATATGTCGAACAATTTGCTTCCTTTTGAAAAAAAAACCTTTATATGAGATAAAAATAAATAGAAATAAATAAATAATGTTAAAAAACTACTTATTTGGTAGTAAAAAAATAGAAAAATATAAGTTTTAACCTCAAAGAGAGTTGTCAATAAATTTTAAAATAATGATAAAAATTAGGAACCGACCGAATATTCGGTTTCGGTTACGGTTTCGGCCAGTTTCGGCCAAAAATCATGGTTTCGGCCGTAGTTTCGGTTTCGGCCAAAAAGTGGCCGAACCTTTCGGCCGGCCGAAACCAGAGTCTGAAAAAATGGGATGAGACTCGCATGCAAAAAAAAAAAAAAAAAGGCAAATAATTTGCACTTGAGGGAGAAAAAAAAATTTAGTCTCCCCAAAAAAAAGGTAAAATGATTTTCACGGGAGGGAAAAAAAAATTTAAAAAAAAAAAAAAGGTAAAATGAAAAAAAAAATTTATAGGAAATACAAGTTTCGGTTTCGGTTACGGTTTCGGCCGAAACTAAGGTTGAGGCCGAATATTCGGTTTCGGTTTCGGTTTCGGCTGAAAATCTTGTTTCGGTCGGACCCTAATAAAAATATTAATTATTTAACTTCGATATAAGATAAATAAGGCCAAAATAATCATAAAAACATACCTTATATATTATATGATAAATAGTTGATACTATTAATTATTTTTTCATTAATTATTCGCTTGTTAATTCTTATACTTTTTACACAGGTTCCAATGGACAGGTCTAATGTTGAGGTCAAGACAAGATGGCCGACAAGCTTCCTCACCCTCCCACTTCAGTTTACGATTACCTCGCCTATGTTCGCAGCTTATAGTCCCTCCCTACCTCCCTGGTTGACAGACACGGCATTCAATCACTCAGCCAGAGAGAGAGATAGAGAAGTGCCATTCCAGAGAATTTTATTTTGTAAATCATATTTAAATTCACCTTGATTCAGGGGCGTATATAGAAATATTATTTGGGGAGGGGGGCCGAATTCATTTTCAAGTAACCCCCCGTAAATAAAAATATTTTTTAAAAGTCAATCTTTACTATACTCGAAGTCACCCAGATGGCGCTGGCTTACACTTCACTATACAGATTAATAACATTATTATATTAATTATTATATTAACAACATATAATTAATCTGTGCTTCACTAGTTCCCTCTTCCTCTTTTGACATTCGGTCTACATTCATGATTCTTTGGTTCTTTTCATTTGTGCGCGCTATTTGTTCTGTCACTGGTGAAGGGCCGGGTCTAGGGGGGGGGGGGCAGTGGGTGCGTGTGCCCCTGGCGGCAGATATCAGGGGGCGGCAATTAAAGAAAGATTTACTAAAAAAAGGTAAAATGATATGAATTTTGTATAGAAAATTTTAAGGAGGGGGCGGCAAATTAAATTTTGCCCCCCCCCCCCCCTTAAAAAATCTTCTAGTTCAGGCCCTCCACTAGTATCGTTTCGTTTCGTCTTTCTTCGGTCAAAAACCATTCAGTTCTAAGCTATTTGGTAACCCTTAAAAATAAATTTGCGAGCCCGAAGAGCGCAAATTTATTTTTAAAAGCTACCGAATCGCTTCGAACTAAATTTTCGTTAAATTTTTTTTTATTCCAAATTTTTCCGTTTTCACCTGAGCCCGAGGGGCCCGGCCCTCTCAAAAACATAATTTCGTTAAATTTTTTTTTAATCCTTTTGCCCTGAACTGGGTAAGAACGTAATTCAAATTTTTCAGTTCGAAAAGTTGCCGCGCGAAAAATGTTTAACAGTGGCTCTAACAATGACAATGAAATGTTTTTTGGCTCTCCTAAAAATGAACAAAAATGGAGTTAAGCTTAGGCACTTTACTAATTAGAATGTCGAAATATAAAATTTCAACTTCCTAGCTCTTTTCGTTCTTGAGGTATTTTGTTCACAGACACACAAACAGACAGACCATAAGATTTAAACCTTCGACCGTTGGCTCTCGTTGAAACATTTTTAAAAATAAAATAAAATATACAAATTAAACACTTGGTTATTTGTTTCAAAGGTTTTATAATTAAAAATTAACACTTGATAGGCTACGTATTTTGACAATGTATTAGAATGTAATCACTTGTGTTGATGACAAAGAATTGTCGAAATACCTATCAAGTGTTAATTTTTAATTATAAAAACCTTTGAAACAAATAACTTAGTGTTTAATTTGTATATTTAATTTTAAGATAGACCATGTCGCGAAAACCACTTTTTGGATTCAGGGAACCTCAAAACGTGTATATTCATAAAAATCTCGACATCGAATTTTTGACATAAATTCATTACTTTCTCTATATATTAACATATATAGGTAAGAGAAAGTAAAGTCCTTGAAGTCGGCACATACAAAGATATTTAGAGGTGGGCTGAGTGGGCTAGAAATTCCCGAGGCTCGTTTAAAAAAAATTACATTTTAAAATAATTTTTTTGAGGAGAGGGGGTGAATCTTCAGATATAAGTTCGCCCCCCACACCAAAAAATGCATAGGCCCTTGACTATAATAAATTTTGGGCCGAATATAATTAAATTGTCTTTTATTCAAATTTAAAATGTTATTTCATGTATTATAATTTTTGTGTTTATTTATAATAATTTTAAAATAAATATTATTTAAGAAAATCGTCTCGTTAAATAAATATTTATCTAGAGAAGTACTTTCTCCAGTTGAAACTTTGAAATTTCTATTTAACATTTTTTTCTTAAATAGGCATTTATATATACCTTGTACATACATATATTAAATTATATTAACATAAATAATAAAATACACCAGAGGCAGAGACAGGGCCGGATCTAGGGGGGGGCAGTGGGTGCGTAGCCCCGGGCGGCAGATATCAGGGGGGCGGCAATTAAAGAAAAAATTTACTAAAAAAAAAGGTAAAATGATATGAATTTTGTATAGAAAATTTTAAGGAGGGGGCGGAAAATTAAATTTTGCCCCCCCCTAAAAAAATCTCCTAGTTCCGGCCCTGGGCAGAGAGATTATCTTTAAAAAAAAATGTGGTAAATATGACCTTCAAAAAATTGTATTGCTTCGAGCTCTTCATTCCTCGGAAGAAGACCCTATGTTTTAAGTATTTTTTCAAAATTATTATGAAGATATACAGTAATTTTCTTTTTTAATGCATTCGCTTTGATAAATAAACACTATTTTATTGTAGTATGTAATATTTTTTGTATTATTAATTAATTAGTAAATAATAAAACACGATTAATAGACTACCAAAAAGCTTTTAATGCCGAATAAAAAATCTGGTGTGACTGTCGCACAGCACACAACTTTCTCTTACCTTCGGTATTCAAAAGTTGTTCTGTGCTTGTCACACCAGATTTTTCGTGTTGGCATTTATTTAGTTTCCGCCGATATATTACCATGGCAATCATTTCTCCTATCTTTCCTATGAAGTACAAGAGTAAAGTGGTCTTCAAAAGATTTCAATGGCAACATGAGAATATACTTTTTAAAAAGCATCTTAAAAAAAAAAAATTGATTTTTGAATTTTAATCAAAATCGTTGGGAGCGAATTTTGAGAAAATAAAAAAACTGAAAAACTACATCAGTAAAGTACTAGTACTTTTTGGCCGATTTTGATTAAAAGCTTATTTGGGTTGCCTAACTTAAATATAAAATGTCAACCTCCTAGCTCAATTCCTTCATCTTTTAAATTGAACACAGAGAGACACACACGCACACAGACAGACAGACCATGTTTGTTACACAAAACACAAAACGTGTATATCCATCAAAATCTCAACATTGAATTTTTAACATGAATACTTTCTTCTTATATATTAACATATATAGAGGTAAGAGAAAGTAAAAAGTCAATTGATTCAAAATTTCCATAGCCTGTGTATTTGCATTGCATTTTAAATGTTGAGTGCTTGAAATAAACTATGGTTATTTTTCAAAATTTTAATCTCATATTTGGATATTTTATACACAATAGAGAATCCTAAATATTAATAAATACAAAATTTCATTCGAAGGTAGGGGGCAGGTGGATATTATTGAGAAGGATGTAGATAAATAAAAATCTGGAGATGATATTCAGGCCAATTTATTCGGATTTTCACCCGCTATATGTCTACGTTTCGGAGTTCCATTGACTCCTTCTTCAGGACTGCAGGGTTATGAAATTATTATTTGTCTGGCCCCATTGCCTTGGAGTATATCGTAGGTCCAGTTCAAGACTAGTCTAACTAAAAAAAAGCGATTTTTCAGGAGAGCCGATTAAAGTTTCTGCCCCCGCTCCACAAATACAAGATGGCTTTTTAACACCCATTTGTTGATTTTAAATTTTAACGTCTGTTTTTAGAGAATAGACCTGAATCTTCTTCTGTCCTCGCCTTTTCTAGAAGGGTCGGCGGACCTCACTTTTTGCCTCGAACCCTATCATGCGTTTTTGCGACCTGAAGAAATAGGGACAGGCCGGCCCGTCGCACGGTATGACGGCTGTTGAAAAAGGAAGGAAGAGACAGACATACAAAGAACTGAAGGACTGCCTGTCCCAGCTCGGGCAGCTCGTGGTTGCCATCCACATACCCACAAGATGTGGGTCCCTGAGCAAAGAGAATAGACCTGAATATAAGCTATTTTTAACTACGAGGGTCATTCTTTAAAATTCAGATTATTTTTTCTCTTTTAGATCAGCAAGCCTAATCTCCCTGCTCGAAAAACTTTTTATTCACCAACAAGTTAACTTTAACTTAAATGCTTATAACCAAAAATTTATTTGATTCCGGAAAAGAAGAAAAAAGAAAACGGAAGTACATCTGTTTTTAAGATATCAAAACACAATCATAGCACGTTTCTGTTATGTGTCATAAATTATAAATTAATAATGATTTGCATATAAACGGCTTTCTAATTGGATCACCTTGCAATGTAAAAAGGAATAATAATAATAGATGGCTTTGTGCCAGAGTTCCTTTATCAATTTGTCTTAAAAAAAAAAAATTCATTCATTTTATTTCCATTCAAATGAATAAAATTATGACTAAATTAAAAAAAATAAATAAATAATCATGTGAACAACTCAATATCGAAATAAACATTGAAATTTTTAAAGAATTTTCTCTATTGTATACCAAATGGCTTAAATAAGAATACCTGAACCTCCAATATGTATAATTAATCAATAACGGATATCGTCAAAGCAAGGGCGTCCGCAGGATTTTTTGCAGGGGGGGCAAGTCACTTCCAGATAAGTTAAAAAAAAACGTATTTTGATATTAATAATGTTAGGTACATCTCTTAGTATTTAAAGCTTTCTCACCGCGGCAAGGTGGATGTATACTGTGAAAGGTTTTTTTGTATTTTTTTTTTTGTTTTATACATTTTTTTGTATCATTTTAATTTTCCAGGGGGGTCAAGTGCCTGGTTGCCCCCCCTGCGGACGCCCATGCGTCAAAGTCTTATATGGCCTGAGTTGCTGAAAAGACTGTGTGAGTGTGTGTCTGAGTGTGAGTGTGAATGAGAAAAAAATGTGAGTATTTAAAAAAAAAAAAAAAAAAAAAAAAAAAATTATAAGCCTACAAGTACTGAGGATGGAAGAATAAGATTTTGTCCGAAACGTCTGTCGGATGGGAGATGGTATTTGTGTGTGATGGGATGCGATTTTCAGTGGAGGCGGTTGTTTGGAAGATTCAATTTACAGGATGGCTTTTCTGGAGGATGGAAATTTTTTTAAAAATACCTTCAAATACTAGCTCCGTTAAGGTGATTTGGGACTTAAATTTATAGTTTAAAATAAATGTAAAAATATATTTTAGACAAAAAATCATAATTTCTTTAGATGACTAGTTTTTAAAACTTATTTAATTTTTTTTCTCGGAGGGGGCGTTCGCCCCTTTGATCCGTCCCTGGACCAAGTTAGAGAGGAGTTTAAGATCTTTAACAAATATTGATATGTCGTTTTTGAACAATTGTACTTTGGAGAGAAAGATTTTATAAGTATTTGTTTGATTTGATGGAACGTTGGTTTGTTTTAATATGAAAAAACTAGGTGCACAGTCCGCCTAAGGCGAGCGGAATTACACACAGGCATTGGAGGCCGCCTTTTGATTTAAGGGCCTTCATAAACAAAGAAACTGTAAAAATTTCAAGACTAACTCACCAAATGAAGGATTTCTGGAATTAAAACAGACCAGTGCTTAGACTACGTCTAACTGGGAAGGCTTTCATAGCCTTACTCGGGAAAAGATGTGCCAGGCCTCTTGAACCTGTATGAACAAGAATATGACCAAGTAGAACAGTATATTTATATATAGACTATATATATTTGTCTGTGTGAGATGGTATTTGAGTGTGTGAGATTAAAGGGATTATTTCACATTTCACATGCCAGGAAAAAGAGAATTTAAGTATTTATTCTTTTTAATAATTGATTTTTTTTTAATAATTGATTATTTGAATGAATAAAGATGAAAATTTTTATTTTATTTCTATTTTTGAGAGGTTCCAGCGGGCCACATTTTTGATGCAATCGGCCTCATTTTTTTTTTTTTTTTTTAATTAAAGGTATTTAAAATATCTTCAACTTATAGAAGCCCTTTTTTATGCTCGGATCGATATGCACTAAAAAATCACAAAATATGCATTTAAAAGGCCGAAATATGCACAAAAATTCGGGGGATCGCACAGCACACAACTTTCTATTACCTTCGGTAATCGAAAATTGTGTTTTGTGCTTGTCACACCAGATTTTTCGTGTCGAGATGTATTTAGTTTCCACCGATATATCAAAATTCAAGATGTAAAATTTATAAACATGGGAAAATATTTATATTTTGTTGCCATTGCAACCATTTCTCACATCAGGAATAAAAATATCACAAATATGCAAAATATAGCTTAAATCGCTAAAAATGCAAAATATGCATTTATATGTAATATAAGTTTTCTCTGGGTGAGTCCTGATATCCTAAAACGGCCAGAAAAAAAATTTGAAGGATAGGGATTAAGAAAAAAACTCATTATATGCGAAATCCGGGCCCTAGTAATAAATGTCACATTAAATTGTACATTAGCATTGTTGTTTTACCACAACTCTAAAATAATTCAGGATTGTTAGGTGGTCTAAAAATGCTTCTAGACATATAAAATTGAAAAAAATTTTCTGGGGGAGGTCCCCCGGACTCCCCTTCCCGATGGGAGATATTCTATATATCCAAAATCTCCGGCAGGGCCGGAACTAGGAGATTTGTTAGGGGGGGGCAAAATTTAATTTGCCATCCCTCCTTAAAATTTTCTATACAAAATTCATATCATTTTATCTTTTTTTTTAGTAAATCTTTCTTTAATTGTCGCCCCCTGATATCTGACGCTCGGGGCACATGCCCCCACTGCTCCCCCCTAGATCCGGCCCTGACCTCCGGTATATCCATCAGCCCCCCCACAAAATAAATTTCTATATACGCCACTGGTGACCGCACCTTAGAAAGAGAGACCTTAAAAGTCTTTAATGCTATAAAATCAGAGACCATTACTTGGCATTTTATAAAGTGAAAAGTGAATCCCAAGATTAATTTAATTGTATGATATTATCAAGCGATGGTGGTGTAATGGTCAGCATAGTTGCCTTCCAAGCAGTTGATCCGGGTTCGATTCCCGGCCATCGCACTTTTTTTATTCTTAAATAAATAATTATAAAATTTCTTATTAAGGTTATAATATATAAATACTATATATAACAGTAAAATATTATCTATCTAACCAAGAGGTTTGTTTCAAAATTTTATAGTTCAATCTCCCTTAATATCATAATATTCTCCTAGGTTCCAAAAAAGAAATATTTCTAGGTACGCCACTGCTTTATTTAGGTAGAAGAAAGTCGAAAAATCCAACCATATATGGACCCTGTTATGCAATGGTGTGTCAAAGACCAAAAAATTCAAAATTGAGTTAAGCACGGAATATTGTTTCAAATGCTATAATTAATAGGATTTTTTATGAAATATGTCCTAAAAAAATTTATATTTAATTAAGGTGTGGTGGCTGTGATGATAATTCAGAGAGGAAGGGCAGAGGCAGCCAAAAGGAAATAATTCTGAATGCTACAACAATTTTCCGGAGACGTTTCGGTGCATTTATTAGTGCTCCATCTTCAGTCCTTTAATTGTTTTTGTGCTCAGAGTTAGTCTAAAATTGCTTGATATACATATGTCTTTAATTGGTTACAATTGAACATGTATATTGTTGAACTGGCATACAATGTTTGACAATGGTCACCCAAGAAAGTGAACTATATGAATGATTCATATAGTTCACTTTCTTGGGTGACCAATGTCAAACATTGTATGCCAGTTCAACAATATACATGTTCAATTGTAACCAATTAAAGACATATGTATATATCAAGCAATTTTAGACTAACTCTGAGCACAAAAAACAATTAAAGGACTGAAGATGGAGCACTAATAAATGCACCGAAACGTCTCCGGAAAATTGTTGTAGCATTCAGAATTATTTCCTTTTGGCTGCCTCTGCCCTTCCTCTCTGATTTATATTTAATGTTATTTGCACAATTGACAAGAAAAATTATATATAATCCAATGTAAACAAAAAACTTTATTGTTGATTTTCTCAAAACTCAATGTTTGGTCTTTGACACACCATTGCATAACAGGGTCCATATAGTCTATAATTTTTCTCTCATTATGCCTAAAAAAAAAAAAAAAAAAAATACTTTCTACTTACTCTTATACACTATATAAAAGTGCGGGAGAGTAAAATGATATTGTTGTTACACTTTTTTTAATTCTTCATTCACGCATCCAGGTCTTTCGGCATCTGAGGCCATTTATACCCTTCGCAAAAGACGGGATGTGAAGCCTTGACCTTTGGAACCAGAAACTAAATACTCTAGCTCTGAGCCACAGGCCAAGGGCAATTTTTCCTTTTTTTTTTATATATATATATATATTTTGAATTCTTTGGAGTAAAAAAAAAAAACCCAACGACAGAGGGAGAAGGGATAATTTAGTAAGACCTGCCTATAGTAATTTTATAGAAATATCGAATTGAACTAAATAACTGTTGTATTAAAATTAATTAATTAAAACATTTTATTATTTTAGGGTGGGGCGAAAAACTCATTTTTTCATTTCGAAGCTGTAATAGCGCGGAAGAGATGTGAATTATATAGACAAGAAAAAGAAAAAAAAATCAAAATCAATTGACATCTTCCGGTCGGGCATAGGACCTAAAGTTTTACAAAATATGAAAAAACTTTTTCATTATTTTGTAAAACCTTTGGGACTTATGCGCGAGCGGAAGATATCAAATAATCTAAACCAAATTAAAATACAAAATTTTTAGGCTCTTTTTGAAGACATTGCAAACTATTACATTTCGAAAACATCTAATTCAAAAATTAAAAAATCTGGTGTGACTGGCGCACAGCACACAACTTTCTCTTACCTTCGGTAATCGAAAGTTGTGTTCTGTGCTTGTCGCACCAGATTTTTTGTGTCGACATGTATTTAGTTTCCGACAGTACGGTACATTCGATTTTCAAGGAGTAAAATTTATAAGTATGGGAAAATATTTAAATTTTGTTACCATGGCAACCATTTCTCCTATCTTTTCTATGGAGTACAAGAGTAAAGTGGTCTTCATAAGATTTCAATGACAAAATGAAAATATATATTTTAAAGAGAATCTAAAAAATAATTGATTTTTGAATTAAAAAAAAAAATCGTTGGAGCGAATTTTAAGAAAATCGAAAAAAAACTGAAAAAGTGCATCAGTAAAGTACTAGTACTCTTTGGCCAATTTTGTTCAAAAGCTTCGTGTCACGTCCCTTGGGGGTGCCTAACTTAAATATACAATTTCAACCTCCTAACTCTTTTCGTTCTTGAGATATTTTGTTCACAGACACACACACACAGACACACAGACAGACCATGTTGCGAAAACCACTTTTACTTTCTATTACCTCTATATATATGTTAATATATATAGAGAGAGAAAGTATTGGTTTCATGTCAAAAATTCGATGTCGAGATTTTGATGGATCTTCACGTTTTGAGGTCCCCTGAATCCAAAAAAGTGGTTTTCGCGACATGGTCTGTCTGTCTGTCTGTGTGTGTGTCTGTGTGTCTTTTTTATTTTTTTTTTTTTTTAAAACATTCACACTTTTTTCTCATTCACACTCACACTCACACACACATTCACACTGTCTTTTCGGCAGCTCAGGCCATATAGAGACATTTACGATAACCGTTATTTATGAATTTATATATATTAGGGTCCAGGCATTTTTATTTAAGCCATCTGGTATCCAGATGGCTTAAATAAAATCATCGGACTGCCTGGGGTCCGAACCCGCGACGTTTGGTATATGAGGTTAGCACGCTAACCTCTACACCACGCCCCGTGGGCGTCTGTGTGTCTGCGAACAAAATATCTCAAGAAAGGAAAGAGCTAGGATGTTGAAATTTTATATTTAAGTTAGGCACCCCCATGGGACGTCACACGAAGCTTTTGAACAAAATCAGCCAAAGAGTACTAGTACTTTACTGATGCACTTTTTCAGTTTTTTTCGATTTTCTCTAAATTTGCTCCAACGATTTTTTTTTTAATTCAAAAATCAATTATTTTTTAGATTCTCTTTAAAATGTATATTCTCATTTTGTGATTGAAATCTTCTGAAGACCACTTTACTCTTGTACTCCATAGAAAAGATAGGAGAAATGGTTGTCATGGTAACAAACTATAAATATTTTGCCATACTTATAAATTTTACATCTTGAAAATCGAATGTACCGTACTGTCGGAAACTAAATACATGTCGACACAAAAAATCTGGTGTGACAAGCACAGTACACAACTTTCGATTACCGAAGGTAAGAGAAAGTTGTGTGCTGTGCGACCAGTCACACCAGATTTTTTTGGATTCAGGGGACCTCAAAACGTGAAGATCCATCAAAATCTCGACATCGAATTTTTGACATGAATCCAATACTTTCTCTCTCTATATATATTAACATATATATAGAGGTAAGAGAAAGTAAAAAATAATCGCAAAAATGAAGTTTTTTCATATTTTTTCAAACTTTAGGTCCTATGCGCGACCGGAAGAAAATGCCAACCGATTTTGATAATTTTTTTTTCTTTTATTTTTATGTCTACATAATTCGCAACCTTTCCGCACTATTACAACTTCGAATTAAAAAAATCTGGTGTGACTGGCGCACACCACACAACTTTCTCTTACCTTCGGTAATCGAATGTTGTGTGCTGTGCTTGTCACACCAGATTTTTTGTGTCGACATGTATTTAGTTTCCGACAGTACGGTACATTCGATTTTCAAGATGTAAAATTTATAAGTATGACAAAATATATTTTGTTACCATGGCAACCATTTCTCCTATCTTTTCTATGGAGAACAAGAGTAAAGTGGTCTTCAGAAGATTTCAATCACAAAATGAGAATATACATTTTAAAGAGAATCTAAAAAATAATTGATTTTTGAATTTAAAAAAAATCGTTGGAGCAAATTTTGAGAAAATCGAAAAAAACTGAAAAAGTGCATCAGTAAAGTACTAGTCCTCTTTGGTCGATTTTGGTCAAAAGCTTCGTGTCAGGTCCCATGGGGGTGCCTAACTTAAATATACAATTTCAACCTCCTAACTCTTTTCGTTCTTGAGATATTTTGTTCACAGACACACACACACAGACACACAGACAGACCATGTTGCGAAAACCACTTTTACTTTCTATTACCTCTATATATATGTTAATATATATAGAGAGAGAAAGTATTGGTTTCATGTCAAAAATTCGATGTCGAGATTTTGATGGATCTTCACGTTTTGAGGTCCCCTGAATCCAAAAAAGTGGTTTTCGCGACATGGTCTGTCTGTCTGTCTGTGTGTGTCTGTGTGTCTGTGTGTCTGTCTGTGTGTCTGTGAACAAAATATCTCAAGAACGAAAAGAGTTAGAAGGTTGAAATTTTATATTTAAGTTAGGCGCCCCCATGGGACGTGACACGAAGCTTTTTGAACAAAATCGGCCAAAGAGTACTAGTACTTTACTGATTCACTTTTTCAGTTTTTTTCGATTTTCTCAAAATTTGCTCCAACGATTTTTTTTTAAAATTCAAAAATCAATTATTTTTTAGATTCTCTATAAAATGTATATTCTCATTTTGTGATTGAAATCTTCTGAAGACCACTTTACTCTTGTACTCCATAGAAAAGATAGGAGAAATGGTTGCCATGGTATCAAAATATAAACATTTTGCCATACTTATAAATTTTACATCTTGAATTCAATTGTACCCTACTGTCGGGAACTAAATACATGTCGACACAAAAAATCTGGTGTGACAAGCACAGTACACAACTTTCGATTACCGAAGGTAAGAGAAAGTTGTGTGCTGTGCGCCAGTTGGATTCAGGGGACCTCAAAACGTGAAGATCCATCAAAATCTCGACATCGAATTTTTGACATGAATCCAATACTTTCTCTCTCTATATATATTAACATATATATAGAGGTAAGAGAAAGTAAAAAATCTGGTGTGACTGGCGCACAGCACACAACTTTCTCTTACCCTTCGGTAAGAGAAAGTTGCGCACTGTGCTGGTCACACCAGATTTTTTGTGTCGAGATATATTTAGTTTCCGATAGCACCTTAGTTTCAAACTTGCATTTTAAATGTTGACTGCTTCAAATAAACTATGGTTATTTTTCAAAATTTTAATCTCAAATTTGGACATTTTATACACAATAGAGAATCGTAAATAAATACAAAATTTCATAAGAATTGGAAAAAAAAATTTTAAATGCCTAAAAAGTTCTAAAGGGGACCCCCTTTTGAATCGAAATTAACATACAAATCCCTATAGGAAATTAACATTAGGCCTATGCGAAGATAAGGTGGAAAGGGAATTTAAAAAGAGTAGAGACAGACGATAATGTTTGCAAGTGAGAGAGAGACATATATGTTTTCTTTGAAACAATTAAAGACACAAATAAATTTAAAATAAATGGGAATTTAAATAATAATTGATTTTTAATCTAATAAAAAGAAAAAGATTTAAATTCCGTTACCATGGCAACCATTTCTATCTTTCCTATGAAGAACAAGAGTAAAGTGGTCTTCAGAAGATTTCAACGGCAAAATGAGAATATACATTTTAAAGAGCATCTAAAAAATAGTTCATTTATGAATTTTAAAAAAAATCCTTGGAGGGAATTTTGAGAAAATCGAAAAAAACTGAAAAAGTACATCAGTAAAGTACTAGTACTTTTTGGCCGATTTTGTTCAAAAGCTTATTTTGAGCGTGTGGGAAGGTACCTAAGTTAAATATAAAATTTCAATCCGGTAGCTCAATTCCTTCATGCTAAAAATCTGTCCACACATACAGACACACGCACACACGCACGCACACACACACACACACACATACATACACACAGACCAATTTGCGGGACCCACTTTTTTGGACTCAGGGGACCTCAAAACATGTATATCCATCAAAATCTCGACATCGAATTTTTGACATGATCGCAATACTTTCTCTCCTATATATTTCATATATAGGCTAAGAGAAAGTAAAATGAGTTTTTTCGGCTCACCCTTAATATCTTTATATTTTTTATTATCTATACCATCTTCTATACTTATTTATAAAATTGAGAGTGTGAGTTTGTTTGTATGTAGGGGCTAAGCTCAGAATTTACTGTTTTTTTTAAGCCTTGGGGGGGGGGGGTGCAAATGCTCCTCCCTCAAATGACGTCTCATCGGACTGCCTGAGGTCCGAACTCACTCCCTTTGGCTTTTAGATTATCAATATTGACATTTGTCAACATCTCTATTCTCCCTGCCAAGGAGTGGGGAGGGTGTATTCAAATTTAAACTTTTTTCGACTGAGGGGGGAGAGTAGCTTTTAATATAGAGCCCAGAGTCTGATAAGGCCATTTAATTCTTAACATTTTCAATTATGACCGTCTCATTTCCACTAATCTTTCAGACCCAGGGTGGTTATTTTTACAGTAAATGTTTAATATAAATATTACTGTGTCATTAGTATGATGCCATATATCATATCATATACTTTAAGTATATTTGGCAATTCTTCATAGACTCAATCTACTATTTAGGCATACTCTTATATTTCGCAACGTTAATCCAAAATTTAGTCCGATATTTTCTTCTATATAAAGGGATATGATAGAGGGTTGGTCTTGACTAAATTTAGAAATAAAGGCCAATTGAACAAATTAATCAAAATATTATAATAATAGGGTGTTGGAGGGCTTTTAAATAAAAAGACAGAGAGAAAGAGAGAGAGTGGAGTGGGAGTCGATGCCTATAAAGCGGAGCGACATTCGCGGAGCCCGGGCCACAAGAGAAGTCCTCAAGTCAGTAGGAAAGAGTGGATCGTTGTGCTTGGTTGGGTGACCTACTACCTAGCCACTTTGCTTTACTTCATTTTACTTCACCTAGGATATTTTAGTCACCTCAAAGTCTACGAGGAATTTTCGCTATCAGCCGAGATGAGGGTGAGTTTTTTTTTACAACCCTATTTATGCCACATTAATTAGATATTTTTTTAGAGTATCAAAAATCATTTTCCAGGTCAATAATTTAATACTTAACATATATAATTTTATTATGATTTTTACTTTTTGATTGAAATTATAATGACCACTGACCGGTAACATTGGTTGACATGTAGACCTACTAAAATGAAAGACAAAAAAATTATTTGAATATAATATTTTAATCAAGTGGTGGAATAATTATGGCATGACTTTATTCTAAAATAAATGCGAAGAATCCCCTCTGAATTTTAGAGCTGACACAATATTCATGGGCGTATCCAGATGGGGGAAGGGAGGTTAGGGCAGCTGCCCTCGCTTCCAAACTTGAAATAAAAATAAAAACCCAAAAATGTAAATAAAAAACTGAAAAATTAACGCAATCTGGGAGAAGATAAAAACCACGAGAGAACCCATCCCCTATCCCGCGGATACAAAGGAGGGGTAAAGGGAGTAATTACCCCCCCCCGAGATTTGTTAACTTGTGGCATTTGAGCTTGGTGTAGTTGGTAGCATGACTACCTACTATACCGAACATCGCGGGTTCGGACCCCAGGCAGTCCGATGAAACGGTTATTGTAAAGTCTTAAATGGCCTAAGTTGCTGGAAAAGACTGTCAATGTGTGTGTGAGTGTGAATGGGAAAAAAAGTGTGAGTGTTAAAAAAAAAAATAAATAAAGAAATAAATAAAAAATAAAATAATACAATGGATATTAGAAAAGTTGCCCCCCTTCGGTTTTGAGCTGGATACGCCCATGCAGTGGCGTATTCAGGGAAGCAGAGGGCCCGGGCCCCCCCCAAAGCCTTCTCCAAAACAAAAAAATACCTATTGTTTTCCCTAATGATATTTTTTTTTAAATAAATATTTTATTAACTCTCATAAATTCTAAAATCTAACAAAAAAACTTATAAATAATTGAAAAATCTCTAATATTTACGAATTTTGTATTAAAATTTTTTTTTATTTTAAGAAAAAAAAAATTTTTTATTTGTTTTTTATTTATAATTATTATATTATCTAAAAAAAAATTTCTCCACTTTAAGTTTCTTGGTGAAGGGGGGGGGGGGGGAGGGGGGTTCATAAAACTTTTGGGCCCCCCCCCAAGCAGAAATCCTGGCTACGCTACTGCGCCCATGACAATATTATAGTCCCTAATGCAGAAGCAAATTCGAAAATAACTATAGAAAAAGTACGATTTGGTTAACTAGAGATACTAACAAGTCTTGACACAAAGTTTCTTCTGTAACGATGTCAACGAGACATCTTTTATATAGAATCTCAAATTGAAAATTTCATCTAATTTCTTATAAACACACCCAATTAATCTCTATATTATCAAGACCATAGGAGAAAATCGCAAATAAAAACCTAATAAAAAAAAAACTAAAACGTATAAGAGACGCGGATATTTAAATAACATAAAAAATTTATAGGTCTACCTATATTAATTTTAATCAAAATCGTTATGGCTAATTTTGAGAAATTTGAAGAAAAAACTCTGAAATATGGCGAAAAAAAAATCTGATGTGACAGTACATTATGCATTCGATTAATTGTCTGATAGTCGAGTAGATTTTTTATTAAATAACTTATTTTCACATCCTTTTGTTGCCGAATCTGCCCAATTGAAAGAAAAAGTGACGAGTCCCTAATAGAGGATAACGAGCGAATGAGAAGAATCAAAAGATTAGTAAATTTCATTCATTAAATTTTGAGAAATTCGATCAAAAATAATTTGGTCCAGTTTTTAAAGGAAATACTCCCACTGGTGCAGCAGCAACACCAATTGAATATTAGATTGGATAGCTGAGTAGATCTTGTAGTAAGTAAGAAAGAAAAGAGCGATTGCAGCTAAGTTTATTTCATTTATTTATATAGCCCTGATGATGGTCGTATATCTGACCGAAACGTCGGCTTGAAGCGATAAATAAACGAAATAAACTTAGCTGCAATCGCTCTTTTCTTTCTTCCTTACTGATTGAATATTGTCATTACATAAAAGTATATTCTATTAGTACAGTGGCTTAACTAGGATCTGCTCCTGGGGGAGGGGGTGGAGGGGGGGGGGGAGTTTGAAAAAGTTGAACCTAAGAAAATTTCGCAAAAATTTTTTTTTGGGAGGGAGGGGTCTGAAGCCTCTAAGCTCCCGCCCCCTCTAGCCATGTGCCTGAGAAGTGGAAAAACAATATAAACAAATTTAAAAAAAATTACCTACTTTTTTTGAAATAAAAAAAAACAGACTGCTATTTTTTTCTTTTCTATTTGTAATATACATAAAATATATAGCAATTCCTGGGGGGGGAGGAGGAAGGAGGATGGGTTAAAACCCCTAAACCTTCCCCCCTACTGGTTGGTCCATTGTATTTGTAAAGTCTATAGCACCCGGAAGTATTGCAATACTACAAATAAATAAAGTAAAATAAAAAATTAATTATCTTCCCTAAAATAAATAGTAAATTTTTAAAATAATTTTTTGCCCACAAACATCATTTATAGATGTATGCGATTTGTGGAGAAAATATCTCGAAATTTCAATATGACTTAATATTAATATTTAGAAAATTTAAAGAAAAACTAGATTTCTCATAAAATAATTCTTAATACTGTTGTATAGCGGAAGAATAAAAGAAAACCTTGCGACAAATTATATTAAAATTATTTTGAAAATTTTGTGTTTAAAATTAATTAAAAACAGTTATAAATAAAATGATGCCTCTCAGCTTCCAGAATCTGTGGCTTCTTCTTAGATAATGCGTTTAAAGTTAAAAAGAAGTTCATAACCCCACACTTTTGTAAGCCAGAAGCGTTCAAATTGATGTTTCTATAAGGGTGAGAGGTTGAGTGGAATTTTCCCTAAGTAGCTAATAATTGCATTTGATGGCAGACTGGACATATAAAAAACTCTTTTATTTGAAAAATATAGGCGAACGACATATAAAATTTTTGAAAAATTTCGATACATCTATGTGAGATTTATTTTTAAACCCTCGACCGAACTTGTTAATCACCTTAAATGTATAATTTAAATAATTGAAAAAAGTGAAATATAAACGAACCAATGGCCATTAAAAATATTTCTTAAAGAAAAAAAACATAATAGTAAATTTTATTAAAAAATCTTGTGTGACTTAATGCACAGCACACAACTTTCTCTTACTTTCCGTAATCGAAAGGTGTGTATGTGTCTCACAGCAGATTTTTTGTGTCGAGATATCAATTGATTCAAAATTTCGATAGGCTCTGTGTATTTTGAATGTTGACTGCTTAAAATAAACTATGGTTATTTTTCAAAATTTTAATCTCAATTGGATAAATGAAAAATGGGAATTGGAAGGTGATTTTATCATATTCTTTCCATAGATTTTCTAAAAAATTGATAGTTTTCTTTTAAAATTATATTACAACTTGATACGCTGCGTCCAGTTGAGCTTCTTCCCCCCCCTGCGCTCAAAGACTAGTTACGCCGCTGATTCAGAGCTGGGGCTGTGTCATAAAAGCATATATTCTTTCCCCGAGACGGGGAGGGCTTTATGAGCAAGGATGAGTCTTATGCACTTTTAATAGCAAAAATGCCCTCGGGGTTGGTGTAGAGGTTAGCGTGCTAACCTCGTACACCAAGAGTCGCGGGTTCGGACTCAGGCAGTCCGATGATTTTATTTAAGCCATTTGGATACCAAATGGCTTAAATAAGAATGCCTGGGCACCCCCAATAGATATATTTACAAACTAACGGGTATCGTAAAAAGTCTTAAATGG
>JAKCPI010009992.1:0-17883 GCA_023213315.1 Euborellia annulipes
AACATGCCCTTTTAAAAAATAATATCAGTTTTAGTCTAAAAATTTTTTAATGTAGAACATAAGCTTTTTAACAAGGTGTTTTTTTATTTATATTCGTAACTTTACTTTTTGATAACTGTCTGATTACAAAATAGGTTTCCACATTGAATTTACTTAAAAAAAATCTTTGTAACTAAATTAATCATAACTTTTGTTACAATTGTTTTTGTACTACAGAAAAAAAATTGTTAGGCTAAAACTGATACAGAGAATCCCGATAGTTCGTATTATCACCGGGACCAACAGTTTGGTACGAAGTAAAAAATTGAAAAATAATTAAAATATTAATGCGAAAACTAAATTGTAGAAATGAAAGAAAACAATGTAAGAGAAGCTCAATTTCACTCCACTTTCCCTTTCTTTCACTGAAAAATATTAAGAATGGACGAGAAAAACTCTCCCTCACTCTTTCTTCCCCCACTCTTGAAAAGAGTTAAAAATTAACGGAGCTTTTAAGCTGGAAATTTTGAAGTGACCTCGAGCATAAAAATAATATCGAATTACCGAGGGAACTGGAAGGTATTTTTTTTGTACCAAGTTACGGGTTGTTTTTTTCTGGGGACAGGCATGTTTGTACGAATTAGCGGAAAATACAGAATACACTCAGGCTACGAATGATCGGGATCTCCACTCTTTCTTCGCCTTAATCTCGCGGTGCGAGTCTCAAGGCGTTAGAATGTGGCATTTTTTGGCGACCGAGGGGGCCACGCCTTTGCACGGGTTTGACGCTTGTTGAAAATATAAAAGAGGAGAGACTGACAATTGTGAGTTGCAAAAGAACAGAAATACTGCCAGTTTCAGCTAGGGCAGCCCGTGGTCGCCATCCACGTACCCACAAGATGTGGGCCCCTGAGCAAATCGGGATTCAACTTTGAAAAAGAGCTATTTTAGAACCCTTAAAATTGTTCCGTAATATAAAATAATTTCTGCAAAATAAATTTAATAAATGATAGTTTTCAAATATGAAAATAAATCTTTGAAATGACCTTTAAATGGACCCTGTGCTTATTGTGTACGGTGTCAAAGACTAAACATCGAGTTTTGAGAAAATCAACATTATAGTTTTTTGTTTACATTGGATTCATATATAAATTTTTGTTGTCAATTGTCCAAGTAACATTAAATATAAATTTTTTGTACGGCCATATTTCATAAAAAATACTATTAATTAAAGCATTTGAAACAATATTCTGTGCTTAACTCAATTTTACGAATTTTTTGGTCTTTGGACACACCATTGTATAACAGGGTCCAAATAATACTCGAGAATTTATTTATTAATATTATTGTATAACAATAATAATAATAATTTCTTGTTCTTATTTCTGATTTTTTAACGTAAAATATTTTTTGTTCGCGGTGCATTTTTATTAAAATATTATTCAAGCTTAACCTCTTGACACTAATTTTTATTTGACGTGTATAATAGAGCAAAAAAATAGGGACTGCAAATTAATAATAAAAAACATTATAATAAAAATTGGTGTATGTATTGTGTGTGTGTATATATAATTTCTTGTTAACTGCCTCTTCTCAACTCGTTTACATTTCACAAGATTTTTTTCTGACTACGTTAATTAATAAAAAAAAAGGAAAATTTTTTCCAACAATAAAGAATAAATTCTTAAACCGTTTTATGAAATAATTTTTAATATATTTCAAAAAGTAGTCTTGATAGTAATAAAAAAAAAAAATGGTTTTTATACAAAAGATAAATGATAAAAAACCAGTTAATTGATGAGCAGTAAAAAAATTAATTGAAATTGGGAAATCAAATTTAATAATAATCTTCCAATTCGTTTTGAATTATTAAAATGAACAAATGATAAAAAAAAAGTTGAATGTTTAAGAATAAAATATTAAAAAAAATTATCTGTTGTGACCATCAGATAATCATTTTTTTAAATACGTAGTCGACTATAAAAATTTTTTAAACGAATCAAGTTTTTTTTCGCAGAGTCAAGTCACGTTTTTAAGCTGATAATAAAAGTTAGTATTTCTTGATAATAGAGTCTGTGATTAGGTGTCTTATTCCTAAGGCTGAACGCACACCAATTGTTCAAAAACGCTCTTACAAAGTCGACTAATCGTGTTTTTTTCAATGCTTTTCTATGGACCAACGCACACCGAGGAGGCAAAATACAATTGAGCATGATTCGACATCATTGAACATAATGTTTTGCCATTGAGCGTTTCGTTTAATCGGTGTGCGTAGGCATTGGACAAAATGTTCGACCATTGAGCAAAAAATGCCAACGCACACCGATTAGGCATAAACGCTCAATGACAAAACATTTTGTCCAATGGCAAAACATTTTGCCCAATCGGTGTGCGTTGGCATTGAGCAAAACGTGTTGCTCAATCGGTGTGCGTTCACCCCTAAGGTAAAATTTAAAGTAGAATGTTGGTAGGTAGATTTTAGGAACCGACCGAAGTTTCGGTTTACGCCCAAAAAAGGTCAAATGATTTTCGCAAGAGGGAAAAATGGAAATTGAGTGATTATTTAAGCCACGAGGGAAAATTTACTAAAAAAAAAAGTTAAAATGATATGAATTTTATACAGAAAATTGTAAGAAAAAAGTTTAAAACAAGTTTCAGAGTTACAAGTTTCGGCCGAAACAAAAAACTGAAGCCGAAATTCGGTGGTTTCGGCTGAAAATCTTGTTTCGATCGGACCTTAGTAGGTATAAAACAAACTTAAAAAAAAAAAAATTGACAGGAGTCACGGTGAGAGGCCAGGTAATAAAAAAAGTAAAAATAAAAAAACATTTATCAGGATTAAAGTAGCTTTTTTCAAACTGTGAGACGCGCCTCCCTAGGGAGGTGATGACCAGTCTAAGGGGAGGCGCGAATATTAGCCACCAATATACTAATTTTCCAAATTTTATATATAAAGATAATAAATAAGAATAAATAAAAATTTTTTTTTATATAAATTTATATTTTTTAGCAATAAAAATTTTTGTTTTTTGTATTTTTTATTTATTTATTTTTTTTATTATTTTATAAAATGGGGGAGGGGGAGGCGTCATACGATTATATATTTTTAAATGAGGCATCGTAACATAAAGTTTGGAAACCACTGGTTTAGTGAGTCTGTCACGCTTGTCTACAGGAGAAACAAAATAGGATGTTAAATTTTCAATTTTTATATCATATTTCTAGCGTACTGTAAATACAGTATTTATTTCGCCAAATATACAAGGGATTGATATTTCAATCCAAAGAAAAAAATTAGGGATTAATCGAAACGCATGAGGGCGTTTTATTATTGATCCTCAATGAACATTTATAGGCATATTACCTGTATAATTATTTTTTAAATATAAGAATTCTTAATATATTTTTATTTTTTTATTTTTAGAGAAATAAAGTTTTACTTTCAATCGAATTAATATCTTCTAACACTCAATTTTTTTTTTGTTGTATTATTTGCTAAGAAACGGGTGGCTGTAAAAACCAGGGGCTTAATATCGAAGGTGTCTTGAATACTTTATAAAAGAACTAGATATTGTTATTGCTTGTAGTTTTCATTCTGCTCAGAGCTATAAAATTTTATTTCTCGAATGGAGAAAACTAGAAATTGAGAAAAACTTTAATATTAAATAATTTCAACAAGATTTAGTTATATATTTTATATCGAAGATGAAATTATTTTATATTTTTTTTCGACTGGCCTTGTTAGGGCCGGGCGTCATAGGATTAAGGTTAAGAATTCAGGTTCGAGTCCAGGGAGCGCAAATATCCAAACAAATACTAACAAATCAAGCAAAATATTTTTATTTTAAATGATAGAGTGAGAAAATATTTTATTAATACCGTTCAAAAAAATGAACGGTTATTGCTTAAAACGAATGCCTCAAAATGTACATTGCGTTTCATCATATTTTTTATTTTCTCTTATTTACTTATCATTTCAATCTTTTTTCAAGAAAAATATTATTTACCATAGAAAAGTTCGGAATTACATGTGTATACTGGACCAAATACAAATGAAGAAAATCTTGATTATATTTCCTCAAGAAGAATCTAAAATTAAGATAAAAATTTAGGTTAATAAATATATAAATACCAACATTGAAAATAGATGCGACATAGAGGAGGTAGGGTAGCCCTATATACTGTATAAAAAAAGTTTGAAGTTTGATGAAATAACAGGAGAAAAGTAGTATGGTATAGTCAGTGTGTGTAGTGTAATGTCAGTGTCTTAGTTAGGGCAACTCGTGGTTGCTATTCATGCATTTATGTTTCTCTATTCATGCGTTTATGCTGGCGACAAAAATGAGCAAGAGTTTTCTGAATGCTAATATTTTCAGAATATGTTGCATTTTAGTTTAGGGAAAAGAAAGTTGTGTGCTGTGCGCCAGTCACACCAGATTTTTCTTTTTAGTATTTATTATTATACAGTGTGGATCTTAGGAAGCTGCAATCAAAACATCGACATCTAATAATAAAGTCTAGTGTCGAAATATAAAGTGTTTATAATAATAAATTATAGTTAATATATTGAAACTGCTGTTTTTTTTTTTTTTATTTTTTTATTTTTATTTAATTCACCTCATCAAATCATAATGTTTCAACTAGACCCAAGGGTTACCAGTATAAATTTAACTTTCTTATGTATGATAATAATATAACCGACGTGCCATTCACGACTTGAAGCACGAATTCAATAGGGGTGATCAAGCTAATGAATGCATTGAACCTAAGCTCTCGATTTAGGTGAATCCTCAGTTCACGACAATTCAAAAAAAAAAAGGAAAAAAATTGGGTCAGACTGGAGAAAAATTTGCATATTTATAAGAAACAGAAGAGATATCGAAACCGAGAACAAAAAAGAAGAAAAAATAAATCGAAAGAAGGATACTAGGACGAAAATGTATTAAAATCTTTAAAAATTTTTAATTTAGAAGTGGAGAGAATACTAAAGCTCTAAAGTTTTTTTAAACAGAGCATATGTTTGTTTGTTTTTGAAGACTTGTGAATTGAAAGAAGCAAACCAAATTATTCTTATAATTATTCTAAATTTAGTAAATAGTCAATGCATATACATAAAATTTATCCAGAAAAGGGGTTAAAGAAATACACTTATGGGGTTATTATGTCCACCTTAGGGAAGCCAGTAATTTAAAGGCAAAATTGATTAGTTTGGTATAATAATTGAAAATTTTTTTATATTTATGTTATAGATATATTTGAGTTATTTTTTAAATGCTTATATCTCTCAAACTATTCATGCAATAGAAATAAAAATTTTTGCAAAATTTCTTTCCTAAACGGAGCATGATATTTAGATAGCGGAAAAAAATCTTTCGACTTTTGTCAATTTTGAGACTTTATCAGATTTTATCAGACAACTCCACTGATCCCACAAAAAGAAACCTCTTTTGAGATTTTCAAAAACTTTTGCGACTTTTTTTGGAGCTTTTTTGCCTCACAATTGTCAGAGAAATTTTTTTTTTTTTTCAAAAGCCACTTTTATGACCGACTATTTTCAAATTTTTTAATATAATATGCTTTTTTTTTAATTTTGTATTTTCGGCTACTGAGGCCATTTAGTGGTTGTTTTTTTTTTTTATTTATTTATGGACTTTTTCTGAGGTCATTTAGAATCTGTTCCTATTTATTTCACTCTAGCCACAGGTTATAAATTTTATAATTTTTTTTTTTAATCTTTTTGGCATCTTAGGCCATATTTTTTGACTTTAACGATACAAAATTATTTATATAAGGTATATTAGGGGATCCAGGCACATTTATTTATACCATTTGGTATCCAAATGATCTAAATAAATATTCATCGGACTGCTGTGATTTGTAGGCCTTTAAGACTATCTTTATTGACATTTATCAACAACTCTAGCATCTCGGCCACAGGGGGGGGATGTTTTACATCTTGAATTCTAATCGACGGTCCCTGGTGTGACAAGCCCAGAACACATTCAATTACCGAAGTTAGGAGAAAGTTGTATGCTGTGCCAGTCACTCCAGATTTTTACTTTTGTAACTAATAAATTTTTTTATTTATTTAATAAAATTCTAAATATATATTGAGAGATAAGCCCCTTGTTTCTTTTACTTTCTCATTTTATTAATTGTTAAAATTAACAGCGACTTTTTTGACAAAAACAGGCAATTTACCTGCTATTTGGCTAAAAAAGTATAGACTTTCAAAATATATTACGAAAATAAGAGACTTTTTCCTCTCTCTATTGATATCACACATGCCTATTAAATAGGCAAAAAATATATCTTTTATGGTAAGATTTTGCCTAACTAGCGGGCGCTCTTGATCAGTGGCGCCTCTCGAGGTGAGTAAGTGAACTTATCAAGTTTGGTATTCTAACTTCAAAGGGTGCTCTGGGTTATTTGTGGACCGGATTAAAATATATGCGGCGTATTAACACAATCCTAAGGAAAAATAATTTAATTTCTACTAAAATCTAAATAGGCCTATTTAAATTACTAACTAAAAGATAAGAAGTCGAAATTGCTTATGGTGCAACGGTGTAATAAAATTGAAAAAAAAAAAAAAAAAAAAAAAAAAAAAATAGAAATGTTGTTTTTTGCTCATTTCGAATCAAAAAGAATTTTGAATTCATTAAAAATGATGAAATTTTAATTTCCAAAATAAAAAAAAATAACATTCAACGATCTATTGTTATCATTTGTAAGAAAACTTTTAAACAACGTCAAAATTTTGAATATTTTATTTTTAATTAATGATTATAATTTTTCATTCAATGAATAAGTAAAAACATGTTTTTATTTTCATTTATAGATGAATTCTTTAGGATTGATTGATTTCTCTTAGATATTAAAAAAAAAAAATATAATTGAAAAAAATGTTATAAATCATCTGACGTCAAGAGAAGGAAACAAAAAAATGTCATTAATGCCGTCTATATATACCTAGAAGCGTTTATAAAAAAATAAATAAGTTAATAAAATTTATATTCAAATTAAAAAAAAATTTTTTTTGGCAATGACATGCATATAATGCAAGTGTTAGTTTTTGTGTCAAATAAATTTATATTTAAATGATAGTTGGAGCCAGAGGACTGACTTTTTGTTTTATCTCGGGATATGTCGATTTTTTTTTTAATTAAATAAATTTTAAATAAAAATCAATTTTTAGATGTCAATTAAATAGAAGAGAAAGGTTGGGGTATTAATTAATTTTAGGAGAAGATAGATTTATTACCAACCTCCATAAAGGACATTATGAAAGGGTTAATAAGGTTTGGGCTAAGTTGCCAATCTTAATAAATAAAATAAAGGGTCTGACTAAGCCGAGCGCACAACTTTGCCCACCCACTATTCAAAGAAATAACGCAACACGTTTGTTTTTTGTTTTGATTTTTTCTCCGTCACTATGATAAGTTTTTAAATTTAAATCATCATTCCAAAAACTACTTCAATGGATTCAGATGACCTCAAAACGCATTTTGGCAGCTTCAGTTTAATTTCGATTTTTTTTACGATTACATAAACTTTATCTACCCTGGTTGGTGGGCAAAGTTAAAAAAATAAAATAAACTTTCTTCTAATGATGCATCTAAAGCTTCACTGAGGTACTTCGAGGATAGATGAGAGGACACAAATAGAACGAACGAATGGATATTTAGAATTTTATTTGAATTTTTTTGTTTCTTAGGTTATAAATTAATATTATCCCTCATATTCATAAAAATAAAATATGGTGGGACTGGTCGCTCAGAACACAACAAAAAAAAACACTTTTTTGGAATCAGGGGATGTCAAAACGTGTATAGCCATAAAAATCTCGACATCGAATTTTTGACATGAATTCAATACTTTCTCTCTCTATATATATATATTACATATATACATAGGTAAGAGAAAGTAGAAAAATATGATTTACCAATATATTATTTAGAAAAAAAAAATGATCGGTATTTTATAAACACCACGTGTGGATTCACTAAAATGAGACCACAATATTTGGTGTAATTAATTTAAAAAAATATTAAAAATCTGGTGTGTTTGAGCACATCACACAACTTTTATGATCCTTTTCGAAGTTATGGGCTGTTCTATCTCATCAACTTTTTCGTGACGAAACAATTTAATTTATATTAATTTATTGGTTAACCGGGAAATCGAACTCGGAATCTCCAGCCTATTTGGTGCATAGATATGCTTCTCTTTACACCTGGCCACCAGACAGGTCATATTCCTTATATATATTTTTCAGCGATAATTTTCAATTAATAAAAAAAATCAATTCAAATTCCTGATTTTACTAACTTTTATAAAAAAATAAATATTTTTCACTTCCCCTAAAAATATTCAATTATTGACAAATAGTGAGTAATAATTTTTACATGGTAATATTCCCATGATTGAATGTATCAGAAGGAAGAAAGTGATTAAATCAAACAAAGTGTTTGAGAGAGAGAGAGGGGAGGCTTTTAAATGGCCAAACTAATTATCCAAGACGCAGGCGAAAATGAGCTGTTTTACGACGCCAAGTGGCTTTTCTAAAAGGCGTCAAGAGAGGGTGGCAAAGAAGAAGAAGACGAGAGGGTGGTATGAAAGATCTTAGGGTGCATGCAAGTGGGGGGGGAGGGGGGATGCTGGGACTTTAATTACTTAGCAGATCAAACAACCACCAAGAGTTGGTTGGTTCACTGTTTCAAACTCACACCCTCATCTCTCCCGCAAGGTTTGCCATGTGCTAATTGTCATTTCAATAACATCTAAAGTCAACCAACAACTCAGAGTAACGGCTAGTCATTTCATCTCCCATTATCATGGAAATTATAGGTAGAAGAAGTCGAGTACATTTCACCGCCCTACACTCTTGTACGAGAGAGGGTTATTACTAAACTTGATAAAACAAGTTTATTTTAAATTTAAAATACTTGGTGTTATAATATGCTCTAGATGAAGTGTGTTAAGGGTTCGTTAGTTAATTGGTATTTAAATTAGGATAGGTGGAGCATCCAAACTTTTGTGATCAACAACTGTATGAAAAGTTGTTATAATATCAAATATAAAATAAAGACCATAGAAAAAGAAACTATACAAGAATAATAATAATTTTAATTAAGTATTCTATTAAGATAGACTATTAATGAGAGACTTTTATTAAACTTGGGATGATAAAAAAAGAAAAACAAATTAACTGAAGGTATATTCTTACAGATTTTTAATAACTGCCCATTACCGATCATAGTAAGTCATATTTAATTATTAATTTTAGCAAATTAAGTTTTGTGGCTGTATAATTGAAAGGTGAGTGGAATCCAGAAAAAAACATCCACTATTTTTTCATTAATTTAATAAAAAAATCTTAAACAAACACTGACGTTTCGGTTCAAGCTGTAATGTCTTTATGTATTTGAAAAACATAAGCACACGCTCCGAAGATGGAAAACTGACGAAACGTCAGTGTTGGTTTAAAATTTTTTAAATTAATGAAAAAAATTCTTACTTTCTTCTCTCCTTTCAATTATCAATTATGTTGTCAGAAGGTGATATTAGTCACAAGTTGTGACCTAATGTGTTAATATTAATAATAATATTGTAATATATCGTCGCATAAGAACCAAGTTGTTCATTCTCTTAAGAATATAAAATATTTATAAAATAAAACGGAATAATATTATAACAAATATTACTTAATTAGCCAATTATGTCTTATTTATATTAATTGTCTGAATTGAGTGCGGTACACGATTACGGAAATGCGATGGTCTGCCGCAGGCGGGCCCGAACCAAATGGCGGGGGCGGAGCACGTTGTTTCTTTACTTATTCTCGTTATTTAAATAAATGCATTTATTTATTACGTAATTGATTTCCTGTCCAAAGTTCAGGTGCTGGTCACCTAACCTTGACCTAAGGTCACTCACTCACTTTTTCCTTTCTTTTTTTTTACACTAAAACAAATCAAACCTTGAACTAATAATAATAAATGTTTGCTGATAGTGATTATAGTTTTATTCCCATAAGGTGAAATAAATTATTTTTTTTTTTCTAATGAGTGCCTGTTGATTTTTTTTTTTCCTACCTATTTTGAATAAATAATTATTATTAATCTACTCAACACTTTTCATATTTTTTCAATAAATTCTAAAAGAACGAAACAGGAAGAAAAAAAAACATTAAATTTACATGTTTTCATGGTATGTATTTATTAAGTAATCACCGTGTTTAATATTTATCCTTTTATTTTTGATGAGATAATAAATACGTCAAAGAAATCTTCATCTTTTTTTTGAATAAATTTCTATTTTCTTTATTTATATCAACGGCCTCAATTAAGTGTTAATCTCTAACTACATCATAAATTAAAATTTTAGGCAATCGAATGTTAAAGCACTTTATTAGATTAAAAGCTAATTTTTTAATATGTTATTAATCACTATCACATACGTAAAAAATAATTTTTTGAAGCAGATCTGTCGCAGGGTTATCGTGTAATTATTTTTTTAAAAATTGAAATTTAACATGTAGTCTATGAGGAATATAGACGAAATAGCCACTCCTGCAATAGATACAAAAACAAAAAACTTACATTTTATCAATCCCTTCCGAGGAATACGTTAAACATAAAATCAAAGGTTTCTTCTGCTGAGGGCCTTTAATGATATATTAACAAGAAAGACAAAAAAATTCCCGAAAATAACAGTCGGCTATATTTAAAAATAAGTAAGTCACGTGACTCAGACCAGTCTGGCAACGTCGCATAAAATAATACTCATTTCTCGCTGTCAGTTACATTTTTTTTCCATTTTACGATATTTTTTCTCGCAAATCATACATTGTATTTAAACTGATTTGCATTAATCATTGTAATATATTAAATTAAATAAAATTGAAGGCTTTTAAAATAAATAACTGATAAATGCAATGTTGCCAGATCTATATTATGCAAAGAAATACTTGAGTCAAAAATCATTTATTTATTATTTTTGGTAACTAAATTATCAGCTTAATCCAATGAAAGGTCACGACTAAATAATAATAAGGAATTTATGCATTCAAATTTTTCATTTTATTAAAAAAAAAATGTAGATTCTATTGTGACTTATGGGGTATTATCCGAACAACCTTAATTTAAAAAAAAGTAATAGAAAAAACTAAATGGTGAAATATTTAGCTGAAAAATCATTCTTTCTAACTGTATTTTCATCATAATTAAGTCAGAGGAGTTATTCAAGCCGCTAAACTTTTTTCGTGCATGCCGCCCTGACACATGCGATGTAAGACGTTGTCACGACAAAAAAAAAAAAAAAAAAAAAAAACTCAAGAAAAAAGAAATCTGGTCAGATTTCAGGGGTCATCGAATGTTGTGTGATGTGTTGACTCACCAGATTCTTGTTTAGTTTCCGATTCCGTTGTCTAATTTTTAGACACTGCTGACAAAAAAAATCTGGTGTGAGAGCACATTACATAACAAAGTTAAAGGGAAATCGTGTTATATACGGAATGGTCACACCATTTTTTTTTTTTTTCTAGCTTTTGTAGTTGATTGTAGTTAAATTCACTTTTTATTAAATTAAAATGAAAGAAGAGAAGTCTGCTTAATAACAAACTCAAAATAAAAATTAGAGACGTTTCGGTTATATTTCGTCATCATTATCAGTCAGAGCTAAAATGATCATTGTCACATAGGCCCTAAGTAAAAATCTGGTCTAACTAGCCACACAACTTTCGATAATGGAAAGTTGTGTTCTGTGCTTGTCATACATATTTTTGTGTCGATATATCAATATCAAATAAAGTTTCCGAAATGATTTATGCAAAACAAAAACAAAAAAAATATGAAGGTGAACTAGGAAATAATTAACTAAAAAATAGAAATTTCATTAAAAAAATAAAAATAAATATATTCATAGAAAATTGCCAAAAATTCAAGTTTTTCCATCATCAAAATGATGCAATTTTATTTATTTATTTTTTCAATGTCGTTAAAATTAAGCAACATTTAGCCAAAATGAATGGAATGGACAATGTCTCTATTAGAGCTAAAATGAATGCTAGATTAGGTATTATTAGTGCTAACCTTGTCTCTCTCTCTTATAAACTTTCTTTCTAATAATAATCAATGATTGAGAGACTGACTTAAAGAAGTCAAGAGATTGATGACGTCAGCTTTTTTTTGTGGATTGTTATCCAGGACCATAGGCGCCGGAACTGGGGGGGCAAGGGTACATTGCCCCCCCCTGGCATCCTACAGGGGGGGGGGCAGAGGGGGGGCAAAATTTCTTCTTTTATTTCATTTATTATTAAAAATGATATATTTTTACTTTTGAAAAATAAAATCTTCTAAATTAAAAGAGTAAGAAATTCATTTTTTTCCAAATTTTTTCCAAAAATTTTTGAAAAATCACTACCAAATTTTTTTAAAATTTTAATTTTATTAAAATTGTGATTTTATTTAAAATTTTTAAAGTTTTATAGTAGATTTGTTTTTGTTTTATACTATTTGAACATATTAAATTATTTTAATTTTCTAAAAAAAATTTTTTTGCCCCCCCCTGATTCAAATTCGTTCCGGCGCCCCTGTCCAGGACTGAATGCAAATTATTTCTTTCAAAATTTAGAATAGACTTATATATATGGACCATGTTAAGCATTGGTGTGTCAAAGACCAAACATCGAGTTTTGAGAAAATCAACATTAAAGTTTTTCTGATTTAAATTGTTTTGATTAGATTATATATCATTTTTTTTTGTCAATTGTGCAAGTAAATACTGTAATTATGGCAGATATTCATAAATTATCTCTAAAAATAGGACTAATTTAGAGAAAAACAATAAAATATTAAAAAATTATTTTTGCAAAATTCTCTAACAGGTAAGTCCAATTTGCAATTTGCAAAAATGCTTCAAAGTCTCTTGATAATAAATAAAATAATTTTAGGTTATAATTCAAAAATTAAAACGAAGATATTATTAAAGTTCTTTTATGGTTATATTTAATACTAAATAGCTTAGAAACTTTTTATCAAAATTACATTAATAAATTTTAAATAGTATTAACGTTTTAAAATTAAATACAAAGTGATAACAAAATTTTCTCATCAATTAATTCCTGAATGGAAGTGAACATGGCAACAGTAAATCAAAGTTATAATGAAATCGACTTAATATTATTTATTTTGTTGTTTTTTGAAATCGCACTCATCCTCATCTTCATTATCAGGAATAATATCAAAAAATTAAATTTTGACATCTACGATTCATTTCTCATTTAAAAAAAAAGGATTTTGGTTTATTTAAGTTTAAATAAGTTTTTATTGGTTGTTAACACCATAAAAAACAACGTGTTAGAAACATAAATCATTATTGCAAAATGTAAAATCCTGCATTGAAATATTGTAAAAATAATTTTATGCTTTTACATTAAATATCAATTTTTTTAGGACATATTTCATAAAAAATACTATTAATTTATAGCATTTGAAACAATATTCCGTGCTTAACTCAATTTTTGAATTTTTTGGCGCTTGACACACTATATGCATAACAGGGTCCATATATAGCTCGTTTCTATAAATCTTTTCTATACCGTAATTAGAATAATTTGTTAGTCTATATGGTTAAGAAGCCGAAATTTATACCAATTTCTATATGAACGATGTTATGCATGAAGGAACCAAGCGCCATTAACCTAAATCTGTGATAAGGGGCATTTAATTTACACATTTCTATTTTTTTTTTTTGAACAGCTTGAAAAAAAGTCTCGTATTAAATTCAAGAATAAATTATTGACTGTTGAGGTCTATTACCTTTAAGATTTGAAAACGTAAACATAAATTGATTGATAAGGGTCTGTTAGTTATTTATTTCTACAGCAACTTTAAGAGAAATTATAAAATTCAACCGGAAATTTCAACTCTTATCTCGTTTCCGGGCGGGCGGGGGGGGGGGGACTCGTTTTTATTGAGTTGTCGTTTATTGAATGTTATTTTTCATAATAAAATTAATGTTTACCGTTGGTTAATGGTTAACTTGAATGAAAGTTATGTGCTCTCGTATTTTTCCTTAATTGAATTTAATCAGAATGTTTTCCTTTTAAATAAATTCATCTTTCTCTCTCAATATGGCCTATTCTCTAAAAACAGGCTTTAAAATTTAAAATAAACAAATGGGTGTTAAAAAGTAATGTAGAATCAATCAGCGTTAAATAAATTCTATTCTTTTAACAAAGTTTTAACAGCGATATTAACATGTTGCTTTTATTTCAAAGCTATCAAAATCATAACCTTACTTTTTAGGTTAAGGACGACATGTTTATTTTAAACACCACGTTAAAATATTAAAGCCATCCCCTAGACAGCGTTAATTTTTAACACTATTTACTTAATGTTAACGCTTTGGCTTTAAATTTTTGCTTACAGAATAGCAATTTGAGGCAAGGAATAGCATTTTTTAACGCTTATATTACTTTTTAACACCCATTTGTTACTTTCTCTTACCTATGTATATATGTAATATATATATAGAGAGAAAGTATTGGATTCATGTCAAAAATTCGATGTCGAGATTTTGATGGATCTTCACGTTTTGAGGTCCCCTGAATCCAAAAAAGTGGTTTTCGCGACATGGTCTGTCTGTCTGTGTGTGTGTGTGTGTTCAATTTTAAGCATGAAGGAATTGAGCTATGAGGTTGAAATTTTATATTTAAGTTAAACACTCCCCGGGACCGGAAAAATAAGCTTTTAATCAAAATCGGCCAAAGAGTACTAGTACTTTACTGATGTACTTTTTCAGTTTTTTTCGATTTTCTCAAAATTTGCTCCAACGATTTTTTTTTAAATTCAAAAATCAATTAATTTTTAGATTCTCTTTAAAATGTATATTCTCATTTTGCAATTGAAATCTTCTGAAGACCACTTTACTCTTGAATTTCATAGGGAAGATAGGAGAAATGGTTGCCATGGTAACAAAATATAAATATTTTCCCATACTTATAAATTTTACATCTGAATTCAAATGTTCCGTACTGTCGGGAACTAAATATATGTCGACACAAAAAATCTGGTGTGACAAGCACAGAACACAACTTTCGATTACCGAAGGTAAGAGAAAGTTGTGTGCTGTGCGCCAGTCACACCAGATTTTTTATTTTAAATTTTATCGCCTGTTTTTAGAGAATAGACCTCAATGTGTGTCTTATAATGTTTATACAGAGCCTTCTTTCTTATTTATTTATCCAGGTTGCTTCACATCTAATTAAGTAGCTAACTCTCGGATAATTTAACGACATATCTAGTTAACCCTAACCATATGATTAAATAAGAGCCTTGTTCGTAGTTACAGGGGGGGAGTGTATGGCCTTCCCCCTCACAATTTTGAACGAAAATTTTTTTATGTGTATGTTAAAGCGAGAGAACGCGCTTCTCAACCGTCCGTCTAAAAAAAAAAAAAAATGTTAAAGATTTGCCAGCATGTTTTTTAAGCCCTTGCTAACAATTACATTCGGAAAAGCCTCGGTGGCTAGATTGGTAGAGTTCATCTTTTGTAAACGCGAAATCTCGAGTTCGAATCTCGCTGTGTGCAGTTTTTTTTTTTTTTTTTGCTTTTAATTTTAACATGTTATTCCAAGAAGAAAATTCGAATGCTTTAGGTCAAAAATATAATATAAGGAAATATTTAATATTATACGTTAAATATACAGAAAAATTACACAAAAAAAAAAAATAATTGCAAATGGCGAGATTCGAACTCGAGAGTTCGTGTTTACAAAACATGAACGCTACCAATCTAGGCTTTTTGGAATATGATTGTTAGGAACGGCTTTATAAGGCCAGCCATTCACGATCGCTCCAAAATTCACTACACGACATTCATTTGTTTCCCCCACTCACGGTCAGTTTTGGAGTGACATCGCTCCATTTTTGTTTATTTTGGATGGATGGAGCGATCGTGAATGGCCGGCCTAAGACATGCGGGCAAATTTCAAACAATTTTTTTTAGACGAACGGCTGAGAAGCGCATTTTCTCGCTTTAACAGAATTTGTTTTTCATTAAGTACTACACTCGGTGACAGGAAGGCCGTACACTCCCCTTGTTATACCCAAAGGTACCCAAAGGAGACTTGTTTATTTATTTTTTTGAAAATTTTTAAATTTTGTTATAATTACTTTCTCTTACCTATGTATATATGTAATATATATATAGAGAGAAAGTATTGGTTTCATGTCAAAAATTCGATGTCGAGATTTTGATGGATCTTCACGTTTTGAGGTCCCCTGAATCCAAAAAAGTGGTTTTCGCGACATGGTCTGTCTGTCTGTCTGTCTGTCTGTCTGTGTGTCTGTCTGTCTGTCCGTCTGTGAACAAAATATCTCAAGAACGAAAAGAGCTAGGAGGTTGAAATTTTATATTTAAGTTAGGCACCCCCTGAGACGTGACACGAAGCTTTTGAACAAAATCGGCCAAAAAGTACTAGTACTTTACTAATGCACTTTTTCAGTTTTTTTCGATTTTCTCTAAATTTGCTCCAACGATTTTTTTTAAAATTCAAAAATCAATTATTTTTTAGATCTTCAATAAAATGTATATTCTCATTTTGTGATTGAAATCTTCTGAAGACCACTTTACTCTTGTACTCCATAGAAAAGATAGGAGAAATGGTTGCAATGGTAACAAAATATAAATATTTTATAAATTTTACATCTTGAATTCAATTGTACCCTACTGTCGGAAACTAAATACATGTCGACACAAAAAATCTGGTGTGACAAGCACAGAACACAACTTTTGATTACCGAAGGTAAGAGAAAGTTGTGTGCTGTGCGCCAGTCACACCAGATTTTTTTTATAAATGATGGCTTTAATTAAGTTGATAATTTCACAATACTCAATACCTCAGATACAGCAGCTGATTATAAGTGAAAAAACTCGCACACTAATTGGTAATGCCACCCTCTTTGGGAATCAGGAACGAGGAAACGTTTATAAGGGTATTTCTTCACTTTCACCATATAAATAAATCTCTTTCTAAATGTACTGTATTTTATAACATCATCAAAAACAAATATTTTATATTAATCCATTCGCATTC
The DNA here is from genome assembly GCA_023213315.1 of Euborellia annulipes. Classification (NCBI taxonomy): domain Eukaryota; kingdom Metazoa; phylum Arthropoda; class Insecta; order Dermaptera; family Anisolabididae; genus Euborellia; species Euborellia annulipes. Next base: position 17,084 of record JAKCPI010009992.1, read on the forward strand.
GGTCAAGGAAATTCTTCTAACAATTATTAAATGTGTATTTATGGATTTAGAGAGAAAGGCGGTCTTTTAATACGCCATGGCATTCGATTCATGTGATATTTTTTTTTTTGTGTTTTGGCAAGAACTTGAGGAAGAAGAGAAATAAAAAGGTGAGATAAATAATTTTCTGAAATTACGCAATACAAACAAGAGCGAAATGCCAAGAAAAAAAATGAATGATTTTTGATAAACATCGGACGATTAAATGAGATGATATTTTTACTTTCTCTTAACTATATATATATTTATATTATATAGAAGGAAAGTCAAAAAATCTATGTCGAGATTTTGATAGAAATACACGTTTTGAGTCCGTCTCTGTTCAAAATAAAGAATGAAGGAAATGAGCTATAATATTCACATCTTATTACTTTCTCTTACCTATATGTATATGTTATTATCTTCTTCTTCTTCTGTCATCGCCATTATTAACTCCCGCGGTGCGGGGTCGGCGGATGTATATGTTATTATACATATATATGGGTCATTCAATGCCAAATCGACAAATTATTTTTCCTGACCCCCGCGGATTTCGCTGAAAATTTCCTATCTTTTTTCTACCCCTTAAAAGACATTTTTGAGAATTTTTTTAAATTTTTTTACCCAACTAAAAAAATTTATTTATTTAAAAAATTGCTCTTTTTTTTTCAAATAACTATAACTTATTTTAAAATTGATATTTCCGGAACTGATATCATTTTTCAACTTCTAAAGTTTCAATGAGAAAGCCGAAAAAATTTCATAAAAAAGTTACGTAAAAA
>JAKCPI010009994.1:0-10033 GCA_023213315.1 Euborellia annulipes
TATATATACATGGGCGTACCCAGCGAGGGGCAGAGGGGGCAGCTGCCCCCCTCTAGAAGCAAGAAAAAAAAAAATTAAATGCTTATAAAGTGATGAAACGAAACAAAATTAGGTAGGGCGATGGCGATGGGGACTCGTTAGGACTCGAGGGTTTTTATGCCTTTTCCTAATTCGAAGGCTTTTCTCCTCTATATAATAAAAAAAAAAATCTGGTGTGACTGGCGCACAGCACACAACTTTCTCTTACCTTCGGTAATCGAAAGTTGTGTACTGTGCTTGTCACACCAGATTTTTTGTGTCGACATATATTTAGTTCCCGACAGTACGGAACATATGAATTCAGATGTAAAATTTATAAGTATGGGAAAATATTTATATTTTGTTACCATGGCAACCATTTCTCCTATCTTCCCTATGAAATACAAGAGTAAAGTGGTCTTCAGAAGATTTCAATTGCAAAATGAGAATATACATTTTAAAGAGAATCTAAAAAATAATTGATTTTTGAATTTTAAAAAAAATCGTTGGAGCAAATTTTGAGAAAATCGAAAAAAACTGAAAAAGTACATCAGTAAAGTACTAGTACTCTTTGGCCGATTTTGATTAAAAGCTTATTTTTCCGGTCCCGGGGGGTGTTTAACTTAAATATAAAATTTCAACCTCAAAGCTCAATTCCTTCATGCTTAAAATTGAACACACACACACCCACCCACCCACCCACACACCCACCCACACACCCACACACCCACCCACAGACAGACCATGTCGCGAAAACCACTTTTTTGGATTCAGGGGACCTCAAAACGTGAAGATCCATCAAAATCTCGACATCGAATTTTTGACATGAATCCAATACTTTCTCTCTATATATATATTACATATATACATAGGTAAGAGAAAGTAAAAAGCTATTTCACAATCTGGAAGGCCATGATCTGCCCCCCCCCCTGGACGACCATGTTCTGCTCCCCTCTAGATTTGATCCTGGGTACGCCCTTGTATATATATATATATATATATCAAAAAAATTTGGGGTGACTGATCGCACCAGATTTTTTGTGTCGACATACAAGTATATTTTGTTTCCGACAACACGCTACATTTGAATTCAAGATGTAAAATTTATAAACAGAAAAATATTTATATTCTGTTACCATGGCAATCATTTCTCCTATCTTCAGGGTGGTTTGGTTAAAATCAGGGTGGTTAAAACAACAGGTTAAAATCGGTTTTAACAGTCCTGGTTTTAATCCAATTTTGACCAGTGGGTTTTATTGAAATAAACAAATAAATTTCATATAGTATGCTTATATTTCGGTAAAATTATATACCGTAATAACATAAAACATAAATCATTCAGAAATGGAAGATCTAAAAAACTGAACTTAATTAAAAATAGGCCTTGGCTAAACATAAATTTTATATTTACAGGAATTTCGGATCAATAGTTTCAATTAAAAGTTGGAAGTTATGAAACTTTCTCTTACATTCGATAATTGAAAGTTGTGTTTTGTCCATGTCACACCAGATTTTTTTGTGTCAGGATTTATTTTTTATTTTTTATTTAATTTAAGGTCTTTATCGGCATCGGAGGTCATTTAGATCCCGTCCCTGTTTATTGAAATTAATTGGTATCCAAAACAATTGAAATAAATTTTGTGGTTAAAACCAATTTTGACTGGTGGTTAAAATCTAAAAAAGTCGTTTTTTTAACCACCCTGTCTATCTATCCTATGAAGTAGAAGAATAGAGTGGTCTTCATAAGATTTCAATGGCAAAATGAGAATATACATTTTAAAGAGCATCTAAAAAAATAATTGATTTTTGAATTTTAATCACAATCGTTGGAGCACATTTTGAGAAAATCGGAAAAAACTGAAAAACTACATCAGTAAAGTACTTTTTGGCTGATTTTGATCAAAAGCTTATTTTCACGCCCTAGGTGAGTGTCTAACATAAAAATAAAATTTCAACCTCCTAGCTCTATTCCTTCATGCTTTACATTGAACAGACAGACACCATGTCGCGAAAATCACTTTTTTGGATTCAGGGGACCTGATATCCATCAAAATCTCCTTATCGAATTTTTTGACATGAAACCAATACTTTCTCTCTTTCTATACACATAAAGGTATGAGAAAGTAGAATGTGATTTAAAAAAATTATATTGTGTCGAACACTTGTTTTTAAATATTTTCAACATGTAACAACAAATTTACTTGACTATCTTTTAGAACGCTTTATGAAATTCCTGAAATACCACTCTAGACATCTAGGAGACGTTCGCTAAGCAACAAGAAGTAATTGAGAAGTAAAAGAAAAAGGCCTGTATCAATTAGCAACAAACCTAAAATCTATGGTTGGGAGTAGAAAGAAGAAATATGGGGACAACTCCTAATCATATACCGAGTAGCCGCCCGCCAGGGCTTAGCTGACAAAGACCTTTCACAGCTAGTAACATATTTACCACAAATAGATTACCTTTCGACAAAAATAAGACAGCAAACAACTACTTTTTACAAACGTTGTATTATCAATGATATTTTATTTTGCTCTTTTTAAAATAAAAAAATCTGGAGTGACTGGCGCACAGCACACAACTTTCTCTTACCTTCGGTAATCGAAAGTTGTGTTCTGTGCTTGTCACACCAGATTTTTTGTGTCGACATGTATTTAGTTCCCGGCAGTAGGGGATATTTGAATTTCAAGTTGTAAAATTTATAAGTATGGGAAAAATATTTATATTTTGTTACCATGGCAACCATTTATCCTATCTTTTCAATAGAGTACAAGAGTAAAGTGGTCTTCAGCAGATTTCAATGACAAAATAAGAATATACATTTTAAAGAAAATTTAAAAAATAATTGATTTATGAATTTAAAAAAAAAATCGTTGGAGCGAATTTAGTGCATCAGTAAAGTACTAGTACTCTTTGGTCGATTTTGTTCAAAAGCTTCGTGTCACGTCCCAGGGAGGGTACCTAACTTAAATATAAAATTTCAACCTCCTAGCTCTTTTCGTTTTTGAGATATTTTGTTCACAGACAGAGACAGACACACAGACAGACCATGTCGGGAAAACCACTTTTTGGATTCAGGGGACTTCAAAACGTGTATATCCGTCAAAATCTCGACATCGAATTTTTGACATGAATCCAATACTTTCTCTTTCTATATATATTAACATATACAGTATATAGGGGTAAGAGAAAGTTTTTGTGCTTTGTATTATTATTATTATAGGAATTTTTAATTAAAAAATCTGGTGTGACTGTCGCACAGCACACAACTTTCTCTTACCTTCGGTAATCGAAAGTTGTGTTCTGTGCTTGTCACACCAGATTTTTCGTGTCGACATATATTTAGTTTCCGCCGATATATTAAAATTCAAGATGTAAAATTTATAAGTATGGGAAAATATTTATATTTTGTTACCATGGCAACCATTTCTCCTATCTTTTCTATGAAGCACAAGAGTAAAGTGTGCTTCAAACAATTTTGAGGGCAAAACGAGAATATACATTTGAAAGAGCATCTAAAAAATAATTGATTTTTGAATTTTAATCAAAATCGTTAAAGCGAATTTTGAGAAAATTGAAAAAAACTGAAAAAGTACATCAGTAAAGTACTAGTATCCTTTGGCCGATTTTGATTAAAAGCTTATTTTTCCGGTCCCGGGGGCTGCCTAACTTAAATATAAAATTTCAACTTCCTAGCTCAATTCCTTCATGCTTAAAATTGAACACACACACACAGACACACAGACAGACAGACCATGTCGCGAAAATCACTTTTTTGGATTCAGGGGACCTCAAAACGTAAAGATCTATCAAAATCTCGACATCGAATTTTTGACATGAAACCAATACTTTCTCTCTATATATATATTACATATATACATAGGTAAGAGAAAGTAAAATATAGATACAGTACAACTATTGACTAAGCTGGACCGGTGAGTTTATCTTGTTTAATTCTAAGATGTTCCTTTTCTCGGTCAGTTCTCTGGATGGAGGGTGAGTTTTAAAAATAAATTATTTTTAATTATAAGAGATTTTTTGATTATTAGGTTTACAATGAAGGCCATTTTACATCGTTTCAGCACAATTATACCTTCTTCAGAACCTACAAAGAATTTTATTTTTTTACTTGAAGTATAATTTTATAAAGTGTAAACGTATTTATAAATTTTATGAAGTATAATTTGTAACACATCTTTGTAAAAAATAAAATTCCTTGTAGGTTCTGAAGAAGGCATAATTGTGCCGAAACGATGTAAATTGAAATTGGCTCCATTGTAAACCTAATAATAAAAATTAACAAAGACAATGTAGAGGAAGGCCGTAATACAGATTGAAGACGAAATAAAACAAGACTTCTATCGGCCCGAATTATTTATTTTTCCTCTGTCGACGTTTCGGTGACTAAACGTCACCCATCTTCAGGACCTATATCACAAGCAATACATATAATCAGAATTATTATCATTATTTTTTTCTTTTTTATGTAATACACATCATGCCTTTCTGTCTGTTGAGTGTGTTTGATGTGTATTACATAAAAGAAAAATCTGGTGTGACTGGCGCACAGCACACAACTTTCTCTTACCCTTCGGTAAGAGAAAGTTGCGCACTGTGCTGGTCACACCAGATTTTTTGTGTCGAGATATATTTAGTTTCCGATAGCACCTTAGTTTCAAACTTGGATTTTAAATGTTGACTGCTTGAAATAAACTATGGTTATTTTTAAAAATTTTAATCTCATATTTGGACATTTTATACACAATATAGAATCGTAAATAAATACAAAATTTCATAAGAATTGGAAAAAAAATTTTAAATGCGTAAAAAGTTCCAAAGGGGACCCCCTTTTGAATCGAAATTAACATACAAATCCCTATAGGAAATTAACATTAGGCCTATGAGAGAAGGCGGAGAGACAGGCGATAATGTTTGCAAGTGAGAGAGAGAGATATATATATGTTTTCTCCTAAGCAATTAAAGACACAAATAAATGGGAATTTAAATAATAATTGATTTTTAATCTAATAAAAAGAAAAAGATTTAAATTCCGTTACCATGGCAACCATTTCTATCTTTCCTATGAAGAACAAGAGTAAAGTGGTCTCCAGAAGATTTCAACGGCAAAATGAGAATATACATTTTAAAGAGCATCTAAAAAATAATTGATTTTTGAATTTTAAAAAAAATCCTTGGAGGGAATTTTGAGAAAATCGAAAAAAACTGAAAAAGTACATCAGTAAAGTACTAGTACTTTTTGGCCGATTTTGTTCAAAAGCTTATTTTGAGCGTGTGGGAAGGTACCTAAGTTAAATATAAAATTTCAATCCGGTAGCTCAATTCCTTCATGCTAAAAGAACAAGAGTAAAGTGGTCTCCAGAAGGTTTCAACGGCAAAATGAGAATATACATTTTAAAGAGCATCTAAAAAATAATTGATTTTTGAATTTTAAAAAAAATCCTTGGAGGGAATTTTGAGAAAATCGAAAAAAACTGAAAAAGTACATCAGTAAAGTACTAGTACTTTTTGGCCGATTTTGTTCAAAAGCTTATTTTGAGCGTGTGGGAAGGTACCTAAGTTAAATATAAAATTTCAATCCGCTAGCTCAACTCCTTCATGCTAAAAATCTGTCCACACATACAGACGCACACACACACATACATACACACACACACACACACAGACCAATTTGCGGGACCCATTTTTTTGGACTCAGGGGACCTCAAAACATGTATATCCATCAAAATCTCGACATCGAATTTTTGACATGATCGCAATACTTTCTCTCTATATATATATTACATATATACATAGGTAAGAGAAAGTAAAAATAATAATAATTCTGATTATATGTATTGCTTGTGATATAGGTCCTGAGGGTGGGCGATGTTTAGACCCCGAAACGTCGACAGAGGAAAAATAAATAATTCGGGCCGATAGAAGTCTTGTCTTATTTCGTCTTCAATAAAAATTAATTTAAAAATAATTTATTTTTAAATCTCACCCTCTCTCCAGAGAACCAACCGACCGAGAAAAGGAATAACTTAGAATTAAACAAGAATACTAAACAACGTTACGACTAAGACTGCAGAATAAGTAGTCGAAATATTTAAATTTTTAATAAATAATTAATATAAAATGTGGTCTATAATTAAAAACTCCTATAATAATAAAAAGTAAATAATTAATAATAATTAAAAAGTAGCATTTTAATGTAAATTTCCGATTAGAGAGAGATTTGATTTGATTTAATACCAATTGGTATTTACCACTTAATTAAGAGTCGAATGATATATGATTCTGTTTTTTAGTGAGAGAGAGAGAGAGAGAGAGAGGGATTGGTCTACGATGGGATGTTGGGCTGAGCCCCATTAAAGGTCGTTAAGCCCTATGACCAGGTTTTCTGTGTCTGTCCTATCTATCTACGAATAAATGCATGTGTGTTCGTATGGGTACCTCTTATAACACGCAAGCAATGCACACGCAATGTGACACGACACGACGTGGTTATATTTTTATTTAATCGACCAATGAATGATATTGTAGGTGTGTTTGTCACACTTATAGCCTCAGGAAGGAAATCGAAAACAAAACCAATCTCAAATTAAGAAATATAATTTTTATAAAAAAAAAATTAATTGTTGTCCCAAACTCGAAAGATGCTAATCTTAAATTGTTGTTTTATTAATTTGATGAAGCACTATTAAATCTAAAGTCAGTTAAAACGTTTTTAATTTCTCTTTTTGTAAACGAGAAAAAAAATCTGGTGTGACTGGCGCACAGCACACAACTTTCTCTTACCTTCGGTAATCGAAAGTTGTGTTCTGTGCTTGTCACACCAGATTTTTTGTGTCGACATATATTTAGTTCCCGACAGTACGGAACATTTGAATTCAGATGTAAAATTTATAAGTATGGGAAAATATTAGAATTAGGACTTTTGCTGGACCATACGTATATAGAAGGAACCGGAGAATAAAACCAGCCGTTAATGGACGCCTCTCACATCAATTTAATTCGTAAAATATTTCGACCGGCATCACGCCTGGTCATCATCAGTACAAAAAAAATGATTTTTCGGAGGGCCCGTGTCAACCAATGTGTTAAAAATAATTTCTAATTCAGAGAAGCGGGGGGACTAATGTCAGCATGAGCGAACGTTTGACATTAGTCCCCCGCTTCTCTGAATTAGAAATTATTTTTAACACATTGGTTGACACGGGCCCTCCGAAAAATCATTTTTTTTGTACTGATGATGACCAGGCGTGATGCCGGTCGAAATATTTTACGAATTAAATTGATGTGAGAGGCGTCCATTAACGGCTGGTTTTATTCTCCGGTTCCTTCTATGGGAAAATATTTATATTTTGTTACCATGGCAACCATTTCTCCTATCTTCCCTATGAAATACAAGAGTAAAGTGGTCTTCAGAAGATTTCAATTGCAAAATGAGAATATACATTTTAAAGAGAATCTAAAAATTAATTGATTTTTGAATTTAAAAAAAAATCGTTGGAGCAAATTTTGAGAAAATCGAAAAAAACTGAAAAAGTACATCAGTAAAGTACTAGTACTCTTTGGCCGATTTTGATTAAAAGCTTATTTTTCCGGTCCCGGGGGATGTTTAACTTAAATATAAAATTTCAGCCTCATAGCTCAATTCCTTCATGCTTAAAATTGAACACAGACACATACACACACACACAGACAGACCATGTCGCGAAAACCACTTTTTTGGATTCAGGGGACCTCAAAACGTGAAGATCCATCAAAATCTCGACATCGAATTTTTGACATGAATCCAATACTTTCTCTCTATATATATATTACATATATACATAGGTAAGAGAAAGTAAAAATTTCCCTACTGAAGAGTATTATATAAAAATATTTTTGTTAAATTATTCTGATTGTTTATTTGTTTAAAAACATTGTTTTTGTTTTCTGTTATATTAAGCAATACCAAGGGCGGATCTAGAGGTGTTTTTCGGGGGGAGGGGGGGGTAATCTAAAAAAAAAAAAAAAAATTTCGCGGAACCAAAGTTTTCCGGACACAAAAATTTTTGCCGCCCGCGTAACATCCCCTCTTTACCTTTTTTTTTTAGAGACGCAAAATTTTTGCCACTCGCGGAACCAAACATTTTTCATATGTCGCCCGCGGAACATTCCCTCTTTCGCGGAACCGAAATTTTTTTCTCTTTCGCGGAACCAAAATTTTTTTCCCGTTTGTAAACAAAATTTTTCCCGCGTCCGTAAAAATTTGATTTGTATTTAATACAAATCGAATTTTTAAATATTTATTTTAAAATTATACATTAAAAATATTTTTTTTTTTTAAGTATTTTTTTCAAATCTCGGGGAGGGGGGAATTACCCCCTTTACCCTCCCCCCTTGTATTCACCTGTATTACAAATAGAAAAGAAAAAATATAATCATTTCGGTTCCGCAAGAGGAAATGTTCCGCGGGCGGCGCATGGAAAAAAAATTTGGTTCCGCGGGCGGCACATGGGGAAAAATTTGGTTCCACGGGGCGGCAAAAATTTAGCGTCTCTAAAAAAAAAAGATAAAATATTTTTACGGACTGGAAAAAATTTCCCCGCAAGGCAAAAAAACTTCGGTTCTGCGAAAAAAAAAATTTTTTCACAGAAAAATATTTGAGATCAGCCCCTCCCCCCCCCGGAAAACCCCCCAGGAGCAAATCCTGGTTGCGCCACTGAGCAATACCAAATAAGTCAATTTGGTAAATAAATATTTAAGTACGTTTTATAAAAATAGTATGTAGAGATTTATGTGTGTGTGTGTGTGTGTGTGTGTAGCAACATTAGATTTTTAATTATCATCACATTCACAAGCAATAAAATCATTATGATTTATTACAAAAAAAATTCATATATTTTAAAAATTATGAAATAATATGAAAAATTTTTAAAACTCGTTTTCGTATTCCTACAAGCATATAAATAATACTTGTATAGACGTTTTTCCTTTTAATATTATTCGATTTGAATTTAACGTGTATGCAACTAGGTTAATTTTTACTTTAAATAGAAAATTGTATAACTCCCTATTAACCATTGGTTCCCAAACTTTATGTTATAACGAGTCCCTTAAAAATATTTAATAGTATGAGACCTTCCCCGCTCCCAAACCCCTTTAATAATAAAATAATATTATACAAACAAAAAAAATTTTAAATGCTAAAAAATATAAATTTATGTCAAAATATTTTTTTTTATTTTTTCTTATTCACTATTTTATTTTTATTTATAAAACTAGCAATTATTTGAAAAATTGGTCTTGGTGGCCAATATTGGCGCCTCCCTTTAGACTAGTCCGCGCCTCCCTAAACGCTCCCCTCCGCGCTGCTCTAAACCTTGCAAATATATCATTGATACAAAAAAAAAAAAATATATTAAAAAATAGTCTCAGATGCCGAAAAGACTTAAACAATCTTGATGGAATGATGGTCTAACAAAATAATTTTCTTTCTTTATAATTAATTAATTTGAGAAGGAATTTATAATTAAAACAAATTTAGAAAAACTAGAAAAAGCTTTGGAGGAAAAAGAAGTAGACAGAATAGGAAAAATTTTCCATTTCAAAATAGGCTAAATTATCTTATAGGTGGAGGAATTTGTAAAGAAAACAGTTTCTTTATGAGTATGTAAGCCCTCGGGGCTTGGTGTAAGGAGTGTAGCATGCGTGTATGTGAGTGTGAGTGGGAAAAAAGTGTGAGTGTTAAAAAAAAAAAATGATTATGTAAATATTTTCTTCCATTATTATAATGAGAATAATTAATAAAATATCATTTTTTCAATTATTATTATAATATAAGTTGAAATTTTGTTGAATAAATTAAAATAATAATTTTAAAATGAACAAAAAAAAAAAAAAAATCTCTATTGACATACATTTAAAAGAGAGGGGGGGGTGGCTTTTGATTTGATGATGATTATGATATATAATTGCAGAGATAAAATTCAATTCAATTTTCATACAAAAGAAAAAAAACGA
>JAKCPI010009999.1:0-30235 GCA_023213315.1 Euborellia annulipes
TCGCCCACGGGGCGTGGTGTAGAGGTTAGCGTGCTAACCTCATATACCAAACGTCGCGGGTTCGGACCTCCAGGCAGTCCGACGATTTTATTTAAGCCATCTGGATACCAGATGGCTTAAATAAAAATGCTTGGACCCTAATATATATAAATTCATAATTAACGGTTATCGTAAATGTCTTATATGGCCTGAGCTGCCGAAAAGACAGTGTGAATGTGTGTGTGAGTGTGAATGAGAAAAAAGTGTGAATGTTTAAAAAAAAAAAAAAAAAAAAAAAAAAAAAAAAAAAAAAAAAAAAATAAAAATACTCTTGTTTCTGTCATGATCATTTTTTTTCTTTAAAAGCGAAATCTTTTGGAAGATACTCTAATCTGAATTAGTTCGTGGGGTAACTAACTTAAATATAAAATTTCAACGTCGTAGCTCATTTCCTTCGTGGTTAAAAATGTCCACTCAGACCAATTTGAGGGACCCACTTGTTTGGACGCAGGGGACCTCAAAACATATCATACTATCAAAATCTCAATATCGAATTTTTGACATGATCGCAATACTTTCTCTCTATATATTTCATATATAGGGTAAGAGAAAGTAAAAAATCTGGTGTGACTGGCGTACAGCACACAACTTTCTCTTACCTTCGGTAATCGAAAGTTGTGTTCTGTGCTTGTCAGATTTTTCGTGTCGACATATATTTAGTTCCCGACAGTACGGAACAATTGTATTCACTATGTAAAATTTATAAGTATGGGAAAATATTTATATTTTGTTACCATGGGAACCATTTCTCCTATCTTTTCTATGAAATACAAGAGTAAAGTGGTCTTCAGAAGATTTCAATCGCAAAATGAGAATATCCATTTTAAAGAGCATCTAAAAAATAATTGATTTATGAATTTTAAAAAAAATCGTTGGAGCAAATTTTGAGAAAATTGAAAAAAACTGAAAAAGTACATCAGTAAAGTACTAGTACTCTTTGGCCGATTTTGTTCAAAAGCTTCGTGTCACGTCCCATGGGGGGTGCCAGTGGCGTAACCAGGGGGGGGGCGAGGGGGGGGCTCGAGCCCCCCCGCCCCAGGCACATCGACCCCTTGGCGCCCCCGAAACCGGCATAGGCGCCCTACGGCCTCTAAGATATAGCCCAGCGAATGTGATTTTATCATATTCTTTTCATCGATTGTCTTAAAAAATTGATTGTTTTCTTTTAAAATTATATTACAACTTGAATTCTACTATTTTAAATGAATTTAATTCCAAAAATAATAAATAACGTATATAGAGGCTTTATAATTAAAATTTTTTTTATTTTGCAATATATAAGCATTAATTTGATGTTTTATGGCTGTGGAGATTTACTCAGGATTCGTATAAGCCTTAATATTTAATTTTTTGAAATTCAAAACTTTTTTAATCATGAAGGAATTGAGCTATGAGACTGAAATGTTATATTTAAGTTAAACACCCCCGGGACCGTGAAAATAAGCTTTTAATCAAAATCGGCCAAAAAGTACTAGTATTTTACTGATGTAGTTTTTCAGTTTTTTTCGATCTTCTCAAAATGAAAGGGCTTTTACCATTCTTCAGGCCCGCCCGAGCCCGCCCGGAATTTTTTCAAACCCGCCCATTCCCGCCCGAGATTTAGTGAATGAATGAACGAATGTCTAGCAATTTTTAAATAAAATTTCATTTGCATGCCCGTCGAAATAAAATACTCAATTTTAAAAGTTTTTATTCTTTGATATTTTCCCGAAAACTGAATAGTTTTGGAAATAATCACAGAAGAAAACGACATTTTTCGTAAAAGCAAAGAAAAATCAAAACAAAATCATACAGGCGTCATTAAAAAAACATGTAAATATAAACAAATTCGCTGAGAAAATTACAGGATGCAAGAAATTTGCCCGCCGAAGGCGGGCAATTGCTCGCCGAAGGCGAGCAAGGGGGTCCAGGGGGCGGAGCCCCCTGGAAAATCGGCGCCCTAGTTAAGCTTCGCCCCCCCGCCCTCAAAGGCTGGTTACGCCGCTGGGGGTGCCTAACTTAAATATAAAATTTCAACCCTCTAGCTCTTTTCGTTATTGAGTTTTATTTTGTTCACAGACACACACACAGACAGACCATGTCGCGAAAACCACTTTTTTGGATTCAGGGGACCTCAAAACGTGAAGATCCATCAAAATCTCGACATCGAATTTTTGACATGAATCCAATACTTTCTCTCTATATATTTCATATATAGGGTAAGAGAAAGTAAAAATGTTAACTTTTTTTTTCAACAACTTCAGAAAAAATCATTTGAGGAAGGGGATGGGAACGAACAAGTGGCCGTATCATCTCGCAAATCCCCTCTTCCATCGGAAAATTTGTAATAAAAATGTAAAATAATTTTTTTTTTATATAAATAAATACAAATATAAACCTCGCGTTTAAAATAAGATATACGATTTTATAAATTGAAAATATTTATTTTTTTGAATTTACAATTAAATTTTTTTAAATTTCAAAAATGTAAATATGAAATTTTATTTATTTAAGCCATTTGGTATCCAATATGGCTTAAATAGAAATGCCTGGGACCCCAAATATATATTATTATATATTATTAGGGATACGGTATCGGAAAAAAAGTATCGATACTTGTACTTGGTATCGTATCGAAAGGAAAGTATCGATACCAAAAAGTATAGGATGAAAAGTATGAGTATTTTTCCTCTTTTTAAAGTTTTTTCGACATCTCCTGACATCGGCCTATCCTGACGTCGTTCAAAGGGCCCAACGGAAGATCAATGGGGTATACTGGTGTGCCATTTTCCTCAAAGTAATGAGCACCAGGAGGACGGGGCTTTCTCAACCAAAATACGGATTTCGCCAAAATAAAAGTCCGTCCATTTTCACTGGTCGACAAAAATGAACTTTTTTTCTTTCACAAGAATAAAGATATAAGAATCTAGAAATATTTTTCATAAATTCAAATATCATTTCAATTTTTCCCCATTAGGCTCAGTTTTAGAGATATAGAAAAATATTTTAATAGAAAAAGTGCTCTAAACGGCTGATGGAAAAATTCTAACTACATATCTGAATTCAAGTATCAAATTTTCCATTTTTAATAAATAATTATTAGGAATATGATGGAATAAAGTCTATCCCACAAATATCGACCATCTGTTATATATCAACTTACTATTAATATCGAGAGAAAAAAGAATATGAGATATTCTTTGGCAGAATCGCAATTAAAATATTTATATAACGTTTAAAGTCTGTCTATATGGCCTAAGATGCCGAAAAAACTTAAAAAAAAAAAATGATATTTGAATGAGTACTTTTCATTCGATACTGGCAATCAAGTACTCATATGAGTAAAGTATCGAAGTACGAAAAAAGTACTAGTATCGAAACAAAAGTATCGATACCAGGAAGTATCGAGTATTTTTTCGTGTCCCTATATAGGCTATTATATAAAACGCATATCGTCAAAGTCTTATATGGTCTAAGTTGCCGAAAAGACTGTGTGTATGTATGTGTGAGTGTGAATGAGAAAAATATGGGGATTGACTTCCCCGAGACTTTCTCGTATATTCTTTTGGAATTAGGTCTGGGTGTGTATGTGTGAACACGATTGCTTAAAAACCAAAGCAGCTAGATCGATGAAATTTGGTATATGCTCCTTAAACTAAAATTGTAGATTTCTATCTACTTTTGGAGTAAATACGTCACTTGGAAGTAGTACTTTACTTAAAAAGTTTTTTTCAAAAATTTTGAAATTTTCAATTTTTTTGTTATATTATGATAAAATACTCTATTTTAAAAAGTTTTTATTCTTTGACATTTTTTCGAAAACTGAATAGTTTTTGAAATAATCAAAGAAGAAATAGAAAATTTTCGTTAATTTTGATAAAAAATCAAAACAAAATCATACAGGTGTCATTAAAAAAAGGGTAAATATAAACAAATGAATTTGTGAAACAAATGAATTTGTTTATAATTACCCTTTTTTTAATGACACCTGTATGATTTTGTTTTGATTTTTTATCAAAATTAACGAAAATTTTCTATTTCTTCTTTGATTATTTCAAAAACTATTCAGTTTTCGAAAAAATGTCAAAGAATAAAAAACTTTTAAAATAGAGTATTTTATCATAATATAACAAAAAAATTGAAAATTTCAAAATTTTTTGAAAAAACTTTTTAGAGTCTTTTTCTAACCATTTATTATGTTAGAGTTATTTCTTTTAAAAATATTTTTTATTATCGAATATTTGTTAATTAAAGATTAATAAATAAAATCAAAAAAATAAATTTGTACTCACAAAAAAACAAAATCTGGAGCTCCCCGCAGCAACCCTGATGTCAATCGGACGGCTTCTCTGCCATAACTAAATTCGATCCTTGCTTAAGCATAGAAGGCAGCAAAGATAAACGAGTCGGATCCTGCTTAAGGTTGCAAAGCCTGCAAGAGAAAAAATATAGTAAATATAGTAAGAGTAAATAAATGTAAATTAGATCCATGGCCAAAATATTAGTGAAATAAATTTTTTTTCAAATTTATATATAAATAATTTTATTATTATTATTAAAAATTTTCTCCAGTTTTATAATCTAAAGCCTTTAGAAACAAATCATATATTCTATATTGTATTTATATATGGACCCTGTTATGCAATGGTACGTCAAAGACCAAACATCGAGTTTTGAGAAAATCAACAATAAAGTTTTGGTTATCATTGGATTAATATATATAATTTTTGTTGTCAATTGTGCAAGTAACATTAAATATAATTTTTTTTAATTAAAGCATTTCAAACAATATTCCGTGCATAACTCAATTTTGAATTTTTTTTGGTCTTTGACATACCATTGCATAACAGGGTCCATATATTTGTATGAGTATAAATATTATTCGAGTATAAAATATTCACCTTTTGAGGGATTGAAGTTCACACAATCGATGTCTTCCTTCTTCTAAATTCCAAATGTTCTGAAGAGACACAAATCTGCAAAAGAAAATATCTATTAGAATCTTAGAATCTCTCTTATTAAAAATAAAAAATAAATTATCTAACATTTAAAAATATTAATGAATAGAAGAGAAGATCAGCACCGTCTTATCCACCATAGACATATAAAATATATTCTATTAAATAACCTAAGTTCTATTATAGATGATATTTAAATAACCGAATTACACCTCTTACTTTCTCTTATTTAAATCTAAGTTGTACAATTAAAATGTACATACTTAAAAATTTATAATAGAATTTAATGTTGATAACAAGGTAGAGCATTAGCTTCTGGTGGCAAAGGTCGAGGGATCGCATCCCGTCCCAGACGAAAAATGAATTGGATACCAATCAAATGAAATAAATAGGGAAGGCGAACATCTTAACTATTATAGCTAAGTCTCAAAGAGTTGGTCCATCGGAAATTCGTGGTTAAATATGCCTATATGATGGCACACAAAATCTGGTGTGTAAGCACAGAACATAACTTTCAATTATTGAAGATAAGAAAAAGTTGTATGCTGTGCGACCAGTCACACCAGATTTTTTATATATAGTTAGGAGTAAAAAAACACATTAACTTTGCCCGTTTAATGCATCCAGTATGGGAAAGTATTCGTAAAAATCAAAATCGATCACAAATTTTGAAATGCCTATATCCGGCGGAAAATTTATCTTGTGAAGCGAATAACTTATTTAAATGAGTAATTATACATATTATTAATATTTATAAAATAAGGTACAGAACATGGAAGTAATATATGGATAATTAATGGACTTGAAATTTCCTCTTATATATATTTTTTTCTTTTAATAATGTGCTAATCGCCCTAAGGATTACATTCCTGAATTATATTATAAAATATCCACAATATATGAGAAAGTTTGAACTTTGATTAATACATCCCAAGAGATTTTTTAAAATTACAGTTATTTTTTTAACCTCCACTTCCTTTTGCTGTATTTGGATATTTTCAAATCATATTTTATTTTTAACTAAAGACGGGGAAAGAAAAGATCCCCCCCCCCTAGGGCGTGAAAATAAACTTTTAATCAAAAACGGCCAAAAAGTACTAGTACTTTACTGATGTACTTCTGCAGTTTTTTTCGATTTTCTCAAAATTTGCTCCAAAGATTTTGATTAAAAATCAAAAATCAATAATTTTTTACATGCTCTTTAAAATGTATATTCTCATTTTGCCATTGAAATCCGAAGACCACTTTACTCTTGTACTTCATAGGAGAGATAGGCTAAATGGTTGCCATGGTAACAAAATATAAATATTTTCCCATACTAATAAATTTTACTCAGGAATTCGCAGTGACTTTGCAGCCAGGAGATTATATAAAAAAATATTTTATTTAATTTTTATTCGCCGACTATATATCGTGTATATTTGACAATATTTGCCCTGATGAAGGTCGTGATTGGCGACCGAAACGTCGGCGAATAAAAATTAAATAAAAGATTTTTTTATTTAATCTCCTGGCTGCAAAGTCACTGCGAATTCCTGAGTAAATCTTCACAGCCATAAAACATCAATTTATCTAATAAATTTTACATCTTGAATTCTAATATATCGGCGGAAACTAAATATATGTCGACAAGAAAAATCTGGTGTGGCAAGCACTGAACACAACTTTCTGTGTGCTATGCGACCAGTCACACCATATTTTTTGTAATTAAGACCTTATCTAGAAATGTCGTTGAAGTTTTTTTTTTTTTTTTTTCATTTATAAATAAAATTTTTAGATAAAGAGAGAGAGAGATACTCGAATAGGGTGATTAGTATTGCTTATATCCTGTGAACAGGTTGTTGTTTAAAAGTGAATACTAATAGATTGAGAATTAATATTCCCCGAGGTGGTTTATTTTTACGATGTTTGGCACGGATGTGCTGGCGAGATGCGTGGGCCCCAAATGACCCAGTAGGGGAGACGTGAGCGGGGACAAGGCCAGGGCCTTCCTCATCGAAAAGAAAAACACCCGTTAGCAGTACACGCGCGGCTTACCAACAAATACCAGATACAATTGTTTCGGTATCGATATACAATTACGTTTTAATTTTAATATTAAATATAAGCAACTCGTGGTTTCTTTCTTGGACGGAATTTGACAGGTAGTATGTCGTTTTTTTCTGGTATTATTATTAAAAAACAATAAATTTTTCAATAATATTTATTTTTTGGTTGACAGGTGCGCTATCATGTTTCGGCCACCATGAGAGCCATCATCAGAACTGAAAACAATACACATATATATAATACAAGATAATCATATTTAGTCAAAATTCTTTTTATGGCAATTTGAAAAAAATTCTCCGTTATAAATTTATTATTAAATATAAATACGTCATTGGAAAGACACAATATTTTGTTGTTTTTTTAATAATAATACCAGAAAAAAACGACATACTACCTGTCAAATTCCGTCCAAGAAAGAAACCACGAGTTGCTTATATTTAATAGTATTAATTTGGACTGCATCCACCATTTTATCAAATTTAATTTTAATTTTTCACATAGCCCCTTTTAGTTGTTATCAGGACTTTCCTTCTACGTATTATATAATTAATTTTTTAATTTTTTTTAATGAAACTATTTTAAAATTATTAAGAGTTAGAAGATAAGCAGCATATAATTATTGTTATTTATTTTAAATATTAGTCATGTTAGATTATTATAATGTGAAAAATTATATGACTGTTATTTTTTTATTTTGAAGAAAATTTCGAGCAAAGATTTGTAAATTGATAAAAGTTTATTAAAACTCTCAAGCTGGGGTAGGGAGTGAATATCTTTAATGTGAGAGAATTGCAATAAAAATTTATTTTTTACTTTTTTTGATTTGTAAAAAAATAATTAACCCAGTTCAAAAATTAGATAAAATTTATAAATTTTCAAAATTTTGATTGACTTTTTTTATTAACATTTTCCAACTAAGAAATTATTTAAATAATTTAATTTTGATTTTTAAGAAGCAAAAAATTAAAACCAATATAGGTTTCCATAGCAAAATCAGAATAGAAAAAGGGCCGAAGATGAGGAAGGGGGTCCAGGGCCGAAGACGGCTTTGCGGCTGGTAAAAAATAAAATTATTTAAAAAAACACACGTTACATTATTGATGTGATTGAATTCAATTTATTGATGTTACTCGCATTACTATCTAATATTTAATTGACACTAAACTATCCTGAGGAACTTAATTGGCGCTCGAAAGGTCTGTAGCTGATTTCAACCCATATATTTAATTATCAATAAAATCAACTTTATTCTCTACCAGAGACAAGAAGGAATATGGAGTTCAACACCTCCCCAAAATCTCTTTTTTTTTTGGAATTGGTGCATAAGGTTCGAAGACCTATAATGGCCAGTGGTCACATGCCGCCAGGAGGAATATAGTTTAAAAAAAAAAAATAGATAAATAAAGGAGAAGCACAAAAGGGGAACTCAATTGCGGGAACTGAGAAGATGCCTGATGAGATTAGACTTGAAAGTCTGAAGAATGTAGGTTTTGGGGAAGATAGACGCAGGGAGCTTGTTCCAACCGCGGGAGGTCATGGGGACAAAGGAAGATTGGAATTGACTAGTTCTGTTAGTCGTGATATGAACAGCTGAGATGCTGGGACTCCCTTGTGTTTCGTGTATATGTTGCATTGGGTGGGATAATTGATTTTAATGCAGAACATTGACCTTGATAATACCTATAGAAGAGAGAGTGCAGAGACGCTTCTTCTATGATCTAGTGACTGTAGAGAGGCGGTGAGGGTAGTATTATCGATCAGTCTAATTGCACGACTCTGTATGGCGTCCAAGGAGGAGAGAGCGTCTTTCAACGCTCCTCGCCAAAGATGGGAACCATATTCAAGACATGCCGAATTTGGGCTTTATAGAGGGTTAAGAGTTGTTGGGAGGAAAAGTAAAGCTTCGTTTTGAATAGGAAACCTAATTTCCTTGAGGTGGATTTAACCACAGAAGAGATGTGGTTGCTCCAGGAGAGATCAGATGTCACGCCTAGATCAGAAAACGAATCTTTGAACTCGAGACTATTATTGCTGTAAATAAGGGGAGGGCAAATCCTATTTTTTTGGCTAGAAATTAGACAACATTGGGTTTTCTGGGAATTGAATTTTACTTATCTGCTATATTTTTTAAAATTCATTGAGTCAATTAAATTGACTAAATTTTAGTGATAATAATAATTAATAATATCGTGAATTGTATCTTGTAAAGATTTGTCTTTCTCTCCTAATTCCTAATTTATTATAAGTTATTGGGTATTTTTATTTTGATATTAATCCCAGATGAAATCTTAGGGATTGTATACAGAGTCCTTAGGGATTTAAGAGAGATTCTTGCCAACTCGAGATGTCCCTTAGGAGGAGAAACAACCCCTCCCTCCCCCGTCTCTTTTCTTTGATCTCAGAGCATCTCAGGAATGAAGCAATGAAGCATTCCGCGGCGGCGCCGTCATCATCATCATCATTATGAACAGTATCATCATCATCATCATCTTACTCTGTCGGCAATGGGCTTTGGATTGCTTTATTACTCACCAATCTTTCTCTCACACTTTAACATTAATATTACTATTATGATATTGTTCTTTTGCAAAAAAAAAAAATTCTAACGGGTTAAAATGACTAACAAGTTTTGTGAACGTTTATTATAAAAAAAATATATTGTAAATATTTAAATATTATTTTATATAAAGGTGTTAAATTTCATTTCCTTTTTTATTTACCTTGAAGTTAAAATGAGATTGGCATTGATTTATTTGAAAATAATGCGCCAATGGAATGAGAAGTTAATTATTCTCAATCCTTTGGATCATTATTAATAAATCAAATTGTAAAGAATGAAATATAAAAAAAAAGATTCATTTTGAATGAAAAAATCGAAAAGAAAAATTAAAGAAAAAAATTACCGGATAGACCTTGAGTCTAACAATAAGAGAAAATTTCATGATATGAAAAATATAAAACTTCAATCAACTAATCACAAATCCAAGTACAGAAATTTACAAAAGATGACAACAAGCACAATTTAATATTAGCATACAAGAATAATTTAATAATAATCAAAAATGTGTTGGAAGTTTACTTTTTGAAGAGCTGGTTCTTCTGGCAAATATTTCATAAAAAAAAATAATAAAACTATTTTTCTATTTGCAGGATTTTTTATTGAAAAGATGACTGAACGTGCACAATTAACTACCAGTATCGGTCTATCTGAGAGACCATCATCAGATCTGCAAAAACAAACATTCACAACATGAGACATCACAAGCTAATCGTCGTACTGTACAGACAATTGTATTCATTCCTTTTCGACATTTATATGAAAATTGTTTTCAAAAATTTTAATTGGCTTGTGATGTCTCATGTTGTGAATGTTTTTTTTTTTTGCAGATCTGAAGATGGTCTCTCAAATAGGCCGAAACTGGTAGTTAATTGTGCACACCAATCATCTTTTCAATAAAAAATCCTGAAAATAGAAAAATAGTTTTATTATTTTTTTATAAAATACTTGTTAGAAGAACCAGCTCTTCAAAGAAGTAAACTTCCAACACATTTTTGATCAATTGGCTCTTACAAATTGCTAATTTTTTATTTAATAATAATGATTTAAATTACACAGGCAAAAAAAAAAAACTTTTTTTTCGATGCATTGAAATTTAAAGCTATTTCTGGGTATTTGGTTAGCGTTAAATCAAAAAACTGATAATATTTGAGAAATCAGGGCTGCCTATTTACCCGAAAATTGCTAAAATAAATCCCCAGCACCAGATAACTGTTGGTCTGTCTTAAGATATATATCAGATAAAGGTTTAGAATATAATCAAGGACGAACGTTTTTTTTTTTTACTTTCTGTTGTCTCTATATAACTTGTTATATGTTAATATATATAGAGAGAGAAAGTATTGGGTACATGTCATAAATTCGATGTCGAGATTTTGATGGATATACACGTTTTGAGGTCCCCTAAATCCAAAAAAGTGGTTTTCGCAACATGGTCTGTGTGTGTGTCTGTGCGTCTGTGAACAAAATATCTCAAGGACGAAAAGTGCTAGGAGGTTGAAATTTTATATTTAAGTTAGGCACCCTCATGGGACGTGAAACAAAGCTTTTGAACAAAATCGACCAAAGAGTACTAGTACTTTACTGATGCACTTTTTCAGTTTTTTTCGATTTTCTCAAAATTCGCTCCAACGATATTTTTTTTTAATTCAAAAATCAATTATTTTTTAGATTCTCTTTAAGATGTATATTCTCATTTTGTCATTGAAATCTTCTGATGACCACTTTACTCTTGTACTCCATAGAAAAGATAGGAGAAATGGTTACCATGGTAACAAAATATAAATATTTTCCCAGTCACACCAGATTTTTTCCGTAGGCCTATCTGACAAGTGAGTTAATAAAATTTTTTTCTTATGTCCCTTCTAGGTAGCCTATAATCCTTTTACTGCAAGTATACTTTAAAATTTTTTTTTTTTAAATGCCATTAATAAATTTTTTTTAAAATATTCCTTTAAATAAATATGATAAGTATTATTTATTTTTATTATTATAAGTTATGCAAAAATTTGTTGATAAAAAAAATGTTAATTAAAAAAAATTGATAAACAGAAAAATGATAAAGACAATATTTTTCAAGGTAATATTAATAATATTAAAAAAATAAATCGCTTCCCCTTCCTATTGCGTGTTAATGAGCAATTATCACATATTTAGTAAGATCGAGAGAAATAGAGAGGTTAAAGTGTTTCTTCATCTGAGGAAAGAAATTCGACCCCTTTTGATCCTCTATTTGATATCCTCAATAAATCTGACTGGATGGATGGTTTCGGGGAAGGAGACTTTTTAAGACCGCATTCTTTTAATGAGTTAATAAGAGACAAGAAAATGATAGATATTTATTTATAAATGTATAAAGTCATGACGATCGTGCTTCTTGGAAATTATCATATCTCTCTGATGTTTGAACAGAAACCGCCTGTCTGTCCTTCCCTTTCCTCCCATAAGAGTAAGATTTGATCTTAAAGAAACTTTCTTATTTGTAATAATTACTTAGATCCGCCGACCCCGCACCGCGGGGATAATAAGGGCGAGGACAGAAGAAGAAGAAGACTTAGATTAAAAAAAAAAAATTATTTATTTATTTTGTATATAATTTAAAAATTAATTGCTTGATCTAAAGACCACTGGGACAAAAAAGTGATTCGGGAGGGTAAAGTAATAAAGTGTAATTCAAACGATTTCCACGAAAAATTTCAGTGATATACTTTTTAAAGAACATCTAAAAAATAGTTGATTTATGAATTTTAAACAAAATCGTTGGAGCGAATTTTGAGAAATTTACAAAAAACTGAAAAAGTTCATCAGTAAAGTACTTTTTAGCCTATTCAGTTCAAAAGCTTATTTTCACCTCTTGGGAGCAGGGTCGGATTTAAGAGTATGACGCCTATAGCCTAAAGTCCATTTGCCACCCCCTCTCTAGGTCATAATTCCTTAATACATTTGTTTTATATAATGTTTTATACGATAAATGTAGACCTATATTTGAAGGAGGTTTTTAGCTGAGGGTTGATAATAGAATAGGAAAAATAAATGAGCAAAAAGATAGTTTTATTTTAATTTTTTAAAAAACCGGGGCCGGGGTTTGGGTCCGGTGGGGGGGTTTTTCTGGGGGGGGGAAATTTTTAAAAAAAAAAAAAAACCCCCCCAGTTTAATTTGGGATTCACAAATAAATTAAAAAAATCATAATCATGCCTCAAATTTAAATTATTATCATCCAAGGAAAGAAAGGGAGGATAAATGTATACTAAAATTCGTCAGGAAAATATTATTAAAGTCTGAAATACTTCATTTTAACTTTTGACAAAATCGCAAATTTGCCGCCTCTGATTACCGCTCTAGGCTACAGCCTTTTTAGCCTATTTAGAAATGTTTGGAAGGCTGCCTAACATAAATACTCGTAATTTCAACCTCTCGAGGTATTGTGAGGGATGGCGGTGTGGCCTTACCCTGAATAAAAAAAAAAAAAAAATTTCAACCTCGTACAAAATCGTTGCAGGCGAATTTTGAGAAATGTTGATAGCTCTGAGCTATGAATGTGGTTCCAGATCAGTAAAGTAATTTTCAAACAATTTTCACGAAAAATTTCATTGAATGATATACTTTTGAAAAAGCATCTAAAAAATAGTTGATTTATGAATTTTAAACAAAATCATTGGAATTTTGAGAAAATCGAAGAAAAAAAAACTGGAAAAAGTACATCAGTAAAGTACTATTACTTTTTGGCCGATTTTGTTCAAAAGTTTATTTTCACCCCTTGGGGGGAGGGGGATGGCTGACTTAAAAATAAAATTTCAACCTTGTCGCTCTTTTAATTCCTGAGTTATTTTGTTCACAGACAGACTATGTAGCGGAAACCACTTTTTTGTATTCAGGGGACCTTAAAACGTGAAGTTCCATTAAAATCTCGACATCGAATTTTTGGCATGAATCCAATACTTTCTCTCTTTATATTTCATATATAGGGAAAGAGGAAGTAAAAATAATTTAATAGAACTATATTCACTCTTAAAGCCTCTAACGAACAAAGCGAGGGGATCTCTGAACGTGTATGTCTGTCTGTCTGTTTTCTGTCCAGGGCTGTATTTGTCCGATTAGTTTGAAGCCCAGGAGCTAGGCACTTATTTGGGATCAAATCCAATTGGCAAAATATTGATTTGAAGAGTCAAAGGGCCTCTAATCAGCTTCAAGCAGAGGATTCAACAACAGACACAGAACCACAATAAAAATAACAACAACAATAATTACAAAAACAAGAAATACAGGTAATCAAAATTATAATCGAATAACCTTTTTTATTTATATAATTTTTTTACTGGTATATGCATGCTATCTATGAATGTGATAATAATATATTATAACTAAGAAGTCATTTAGACGTTGAAGAAATCATTTATAAATTATGTAATGGATAGTATAATACTTTATGCGTCACTTGTTTTGAGATATGCTTGGTATTAAATATATTATAAGTATAGCTAGTAATTATTATTTAAAGACGGTGGTTGTTTTTGTAGTTGTTGTCAGAAAGAGATGAATTTTGGGGAGGTTTTCACCACGTCCCCATAAAATGAATAAATTGTAAAAACAAGTCCGCCTTCGGCTCACTGATTTAAAGTTTTAAATTCCCTCTCTCTGACTCCGTTTCCTCTCACTCTAACCAATCAGCGAGAGAGGTGGTAAAGAGACGACAAAACGGAAGTAAGTGTCTAGAGCATTATATATTAGTATAATATGATATTATTGCCTGGAGTAGTGGCTGAATTTATAATTAATAATGAGGAGAAATAAGGTAACTGAAAGTAAATAAAGAAAAAATAATAGTCTTCTTTTTCCTCTTTATTTAATGCAAATGTCGAGTTTTCAGTCGATTCTTCCGGCCTTCATCAAGACATGTGCTATGTTTGCCTCGAGCTTAGAAGTGCTCTTGGCAACTCCTGTAGATGCGAACATTCGTTAGATAGCATGACTTCTGGTTCAAGAGTAATGTAATCCGACGAATGTTGATACCTATAAAATGTCAGAAGTTTTCAAAAGCCCCTCTAAGATGGAAGCAAACATAGCACATTTCTGACGAAGGCCAGAAGAATCGGCCGAAACATCGACATTTGCAAGCCCCCTGACTAGACGCTCAAGGCGGGCGTCACGGCTTCTCATGAATAAGAAAAGGCTCGGGTCCGCCGTAGACAAGGGCCAGACGCTAGTGTGAGCAAACGAAATTTTTTTTATTTATGAACCCGGCGGATCCAGTCATTAATTCAAATTATTTTATAAATTTTCAAGAATGGTTTTTACGTATCTAACACCATCAAAGTAAAGCACTATTTTCAGAGTACATCGAGAAATGTAGGCAACTTCTGTATTTTTTACACAAGACTATTACACAAAATTTACACCCTCCCCATCCCCAAATTAACATACTCGAAATATCACTGAATGTCAATCTTGGATAAAAGTCTATCCTATAATTACCAAACGATACTAAATACACAATTTAAAAAGTTACTCCTTAAGTGGACGTTGTTGAAAATATTTGTTGGTAGAATAAATATTTATTTAAAAATACTTTGTGTCATTCATTATAAAATTCCTGTCCTGTCTTTTATAAAGCAATCTTTAATTAATCGTATTTCAAAATCGATCATAATGTAGAGAGGAGATACAAAGCCATTCATCTATCTATCTGGTCTGACCTGATTTCCATAACGGAGTGCAGCTAACTAACCTCCAGCTCGTGAATTATTAGCCATCCTCCTCTCCGAAATCCACCCATAACTCAATGCATATTGATGTCAATTAAATTCAAAAAGAATTATGATGACGGCCAACCAATGATCGAACGAGTGAGTCTCCTCTTTTTCAACTTTTCTTTCCTATTTTTAAGTGAAATCCATTCTTCTTTTATTAAAAATATTATCGTATGTCATTTAATAAAGTTTAATAAAGAAACGTTACACAATTCACAGACATTTTTGATTCAAATTTCTCCCCTACAATTTCTCAAATTTGATAACAGACGGAGAAAAAAATGTTAAATTTTTTTTATAAATTCAATAAAAAAAATCTAGTGTGACAAGATATATTTAGTTTCCGCCGATATACATTCAAGAGGTAAAATTTATAAACAAGAGAAAATATTTATATTTTGTTACCATGGCAACCATACCTTATCTTTCCTATGATACAAGAGTAAAGTGGTCTTGAAACAATTTTGAGAGCAAAATGAGAATATACATTTTAAAGAGCATCTAAAAAATTATTGATTTTTGAATTTTAATCACAATCGTTTGAGAGAAAAAAACTGAAAAAGGCCATCACTAAAGTTCTAGTAGTCTTAGGTCGATTTTGTTCAAAAGCTTCGTGTCACATTCCATGGGGTGCCTCAATTTAAATATAAAATTTTAACTTCCTAGCTCTTTTCGTTCTTGAGATATTTTGTTCACAGACACACAGACAGACCATGTCGCGAAAGCCACTTTTTTGTTTGGATTCAGGGGACCTCAAAACGTGTATATCCGTCAAATTCTCGACTTCAAGTTTTTGACATGAATCCAATATTTTCTCTCTATATATATTAACATATATAGAGGTAAGCGAAAGTAAAAAGTAAATGATTTTAATATTACCAAAATGAAAGTCTCAAAGGTGCTGAAGGCTAAAAATAATTAAAAAATAAGTATTGTTTTTGAAAAATTTTTTTGTTATAGGTAAATATATTTGCTTAGTAGGTCTATTAACATTTTAGTAATTATTGTTTTTATCTAATTTTAAAATATTAATATATTCTGGGGGCCTTTATTTGGCCAAAGTCTTTTTAGATAAGGAAATATTTTTTAAAATGTATAATTAAAAAAAAAATAACTAAAATTTATGATTTTATCTATCATTTATGAATTCAAATGACACATTTATCATAAAAAAATAAAGATAAAAAATTTTTAATATTCAAATAAAGAATTTTATTTTTTAATTATTCATTTAAGAAGGCAAGATAATAAGTTTATATCAACGTTTCACATTGAAAATATCTTTAGTGGGACAGGAAAAAAATTGTATTAGTTACGGATAGACAAAAAATCAATAGTTATTGTACTTCCAGAAATTTCGACCTTATTGACACATTTGGTAATATTAAAATTAATAAAAATTTAATACCGTTACGGGACAATGACTTAATAATTGTAAAAAAAATCTTTAGTTTATTTAAGGATAGATTTACTGATTATTATTAATTATGTTTATAAATTATTCAATAGGGGCTTCAAACTGGTTAGTACTTAATTAATAACTCCAGTAAAATTAACAGAAGGTAATCAAATTGTGTATTCATGATAAGAGTCTTAAAAGCTAATAATATTATGTAAACAGCAGATTTAAAATTTAGTTTATATCTCTACTTAATTTTATGAAATCATATAATTCATTTTATTACAAGTTATCAATGAATAATTAACTTTCCTTGGAGAGTAATGAATTTGCAAAAAAAATATGCATGTATGATCGATTTCAATTGATATATGAATAAATTTATTAGAAGAACATTAGTAATTTATTTTAGTAGTCTTAATAAATAAATATAAAGAGAAGATTTATTTTTTGTTTATTTATTTATTCAGAGGTAATCGATTAACGTTTGGGTTCACCGGAAGTACCTCTTTTCTTGGTTCCAACCGTTTATTTGTTTGTTTGTTTCGTTCGTTTGCTCCGGGCATCCATGGGAATTTCAGTTAATAATAATAAAATTAATTCGAATTTTATGTAACAATCTCGCTCGTTCATCGTATCGAGTTTGTGTTGTATATTATGTAGAATTAGACTTTTGAATTAAAGTCTTCTTCCTCTTTTAAGAAATCACACGCTTTAATTTTTTTTTTTTTTTTTTTCATTTCCCCCCTCCCAACTGCTTATTTTTACTCTCCTTATTTAAAACAATTCCGATTTTTCGCAACGATTACAATACAATTTATACCGGAAATGTTTTTATTTTCACGGATTTCTGGCCCTGATCATGTGCACAAAGTAGAACCGCGCATGATAGCAGATATTGAAATGACGTCTTCTCGTAATGGATTATATATGTAAAGATACGCCCTTTTTTTTATCTAATTGTCCTTTCTTAGATGCGATCATAAAAGCTTAATAATCGTTTAAGAGGTTTTGCTTGTGCTTGGTTGGCATGACTGGGCGCAAAGTGCAAGAACTGCTTCCTTCCGGCCGCTTGACCCCAGAGACACACACCTTCAGTTATTAGTCGCATTTAACTACCCATAAAAACACTTACTAAACGAGTTATATAATAATGAATTTAGTATAAAAAGATTTCAAAATTGGAAGCCTATTTTTTACTAGACAAGAAAATAAACCTTGACATTCTGAAACAACTAAATAAAGGATAACCATCAAAAGTTTAATTAGAATTAAAAGAAAAAGATCTTAATATAAATAATTTTAAATAAAAACTTTTAATTAGGCCCTTAGACAGATTTAGAGGTCTCGCTTCACGTTTCAAGAAGGTTATGTAGATTCCAAAACAGACTTAAAAAAATACAATAGTTTTAATTATTATTTTTTTTTTTTTTTAATTTAAGATCTTTTTTGGCATCGGAGGCTATTTGGACTTCGCCCCAATTTATTTATTTTTTTTTTAAACCACTTTTTTGCCACACCCCCTTACATACACACAGTCTTTTCAGCAACTTAGGCCATATAAGACTTTTTAAAGATACTCGTATTTAATAATATATATATATTGGGGGTCCAGGCTTATTTATTTAAGCCATTTGATATCCAAATGGCTTAAATAAAATCATCGGACTGCCTGGGACCCGAACCCGCGACCCTTGGTATAGAAGGCCAGCACGCTATCAACTACACCAAGGTCCCAGTAGCCAATTCAATTGAAAGTTTTAATAATTGTTATTATTGCATATTGTTAATAATATATAATACAGTAGATATCGTTTAAAGTGTATATGCCGAAGGGCTTGAAAAAACTTGAGGCAGAAGTAAGATGAAATTAAATAACAATAATAAATTGCTAACATCATCATATAATAAATACTCTTATTATCAACATATTAAAACATGGCAAATAACTCTCTCCCGAGAGAGCAATTAGGATAATGGGGGTTCAACCCTCGGAGAAATAGAATGGTGTCAATTTATTTTACTAATTCACTCAAAAATCAAAACTAATCTGTAAATTGGAATTTGATTAGAAAGGTAATCCTCTTAAAAGCTTAGCTAATAAGCAATTTTATATATTTTTTAACTACAAAAATTTTATATGAAATAGGAACTAGCTTATTGATCAACAAGTGAAGAGACATAAGATCACCCCCGTTTTGTTTCTCTTTTAGAATAGGGTTAATCTTTCAGACAGATATGTTCAAGGGGAGCAAGTCACGCTTGTTGGTCCATTTTCTGTTATTAAGGGTGATGGGAATTAGCAGAAGCGAGTATCTTGCGTTGTCTACAGGCAGACAGCCGCTGTCAGTCGCTAAATTAGCTTGAGGGAAGGAGTGGGGGATCGAGAAGACAGACACCGATCTCTACTCTCCTTGGAAATGGATGCCAGCAAATCAATTAATCAAATCAAATGATTTATATATATTTCACTAATTTCTTAATGTTTGGCAAATTGATAATTTTGTTGTCAAATAAAGTTATTAGGTGGTCAAAACTTAGAAAAAAATCGATAACGATGTCGATGAAAGAAGTGGCTTTCCAACAATAGAAAAATAGAAAACCAAACATTCCTTATCAACCTTATAATATATAATATATATTAATGATACTATCGCACTAAAAAAAAAGTAAAAATCTAAAACAATTAATCAATGGATGAAGTGAAGTTCTGAGTTTAAGAAAAAATATCCAACACTAGCAATTGAGAGATGAAACGAGGTCCCAAACAATACCGTTCCTGAACCCTCTCAAAATCCCCCTGGACCCCCCGCCAGCTGGCACGGACCCGCCTGCGGCGGACCCTCGCCTTTTCTTAATTATGAAAAAAATTGTCATTACTATATTCCAATCCATGCCCGCTTGAAGATTTGTTTACATTCATAGTTCATATACAAATGCAGAGAATACATAAATGGTTCTCTATACATTTCCTATGGAAGAAATCGTAACTTTGGGAATTAATAACTCAATAAGTTATAGTCATTTCGGGATGAAAATAATTTTCCTATAATTCCTTGGTGTTCCTTAAGCATAAAAAATTTCGTTTCAAAATTCCAACGGAAAGTTGCCCAAATAGAGCGTGCCAGACAGACAGACAGACCGACATTAGCGAATTATATAAATAGATAGGTACAAAGGAACAAGGTGGAAAGGAGCTTACTCTCAGCTTGGAGTTTTAATATTTTGTTCTAGCTAGTAAAATAAAGTCCATTTTTAAGTTAAAATTAAATATACAAATTAACACTAGGTTATTTGTTTCAAAGGTTTTATTAAATTAAAAATTAACACTTAATACGTTTTTCAACAATTACTTGTCATCATCAGAATGTAATCATTTCTGATGATGACAAGTAATTGTTGAAAAACGTATTAAGTGTTAATTTTTAATTTAATAAAACCTTTGAAACAAATAACCTAGTGTTAATTTGTATATTTAATTTTAACTTACAAAATGTTTCAACGAAAGCCAATGGTCGAAAGTTTAAATCTTATCTATTATTTTTAAGATCTTTTTCGGTGTCTGAGACTATTTAGATTTTGTGATATTGAGGTAACCATCAAAAGTTTTTGAAGTTATTTGGATAGAATTTTATTTAAACCTAATAGAGAAATTAATAAACGTCCATTTCTTTTATCTGAACATTTTATTTATTCGCGTTGAAAAATTACTAGAATTTCGTATTTATTTTTGATAAATTCCGATTTATGAAAGCCGATTGATTTCCTCTCTCTCTCGTTCTATTGGTCAACTAGGTAAACATCTCTCTCTCTCTCTGGTATTGGTCCCTCCCTCTTTCGCTTTGGATTCGCCATTGCCATGAATATTTATCTCGTCAATAAAATATTGATTTCATTACCCCGGAGCGACTCTGATTGGACCATCATTAATCAGCAACAACCTGTGCCGCGCTGCCAAGGGACCAGGGACCTCCGTCCCCCTCTCGTACATTATATTGTATAAATTGTTATCAAGCAATCGCATTAATTAACAAAGGGATGTGCGTTGCTCAACAATGAAGGGGACTAGGACTAGTTTAGGGGATGGGGGGTCATGCCCTTTCGATCAGAGGCCCCTCAGCCCCTCTTCCATTCAAGCGAGCTGCATGCCTGCCATACCGGCAACATTATGGATGGCGACGGTGGAGGGGGGGATATATACAAACATCAAACGCAATCATCTCGTTAGAGCTTTGAACCTGCTATGCATACATACATCCACTCATCCATGCGTCTACATACTATATACATATATTGCTGGAAAAATGTATCAAACAATAGTTATATATATCGAGGAGGAAATCAAAAGAATAATTAAATACAAAACGTATATACGAAATAAAATGGAATATGAAATAAACAACAACTATCGAAATATAAAGCTTACATACTGGTATATACTAAGTCTAAAACTTGAGTATGCATATACCATTGTACCGAAAATAATTCATGATCTAAATGAGGAATGTCAAAAAATAAAAACTCAACAAAATAACAACATCTTTATATAACGATTAAACAAAAAAAAAATTCAAATAACATGATTAAAAATAAAAAAAATATTTAAAAATTAATATATACTCACTCTTATGTTCAGGATGAAGACAACAGCCACTATCACAGAAGAGTTGCTAGCCATAGAGTCCCTTAGATTGATGGATTCTGCAACCAAGAGAGAAAAGAAGTCAGTAAACAAAGTTCAGTCTAATACAATGGTTTCCAAACTTCATGTTACAACGGCTTAAAAAATATTAAAAATATTTAATCATATGACGCCTCCCCCCCCCTCCCCAATTTTGTAAAATAATACAAAAACAAAAAATTTTAATGCTAAAAAATATAAATTTGTATTAAAGCTGAGTTAAAAAAAAAATTCCTAGTCATATGCAGCCAAAATTATTGTGACGTTTCGGCCTTCTTAAGAGCCGGAGGCGATAATAAATGGAATGAAAATTTTGAATGAAAAATGACAATTTTAATTTTGAAATTCAAATTCTTTTATTGTGACGTTTAGGCCACTAGTCTAGGCCATCTTCAGGGCCGGAGGCGAGAATAAATGAAATTTGAATTTCAAAATTAAAATTGTCATTTTTCATTCAAAATTCAAATTTCATTTATTCTCGCCGCCGGCCCTGAAGATGGCCTAGACTAGTGGCCTAAATGTCACAATAAAATAATTTTGGCTGAGTTTGGAAAATTGATCGCTGTGGTTAATATTTGCGCCTCCCCTTAGACTAGTCTGCGCCTCCCTAGGGAGGCGCGCCTCACAGTTTGGAAAACGCTGGTCTAATATATAAAGAATTAATTAAATTTTTTTTTTTTTTTAATTTTTAATTTAAATTTTTTTTTAATGCTAATTTAAATCCGGAATTAAAATATTAAAATTAATAAATCGTTCCAAATTACCCCTCCCTCCCCCCTCCATGAATGCGCCAATGCCTCTCTACACTAAAAATTTCGGGCCCGCCCCATAAAAATATCCTTTGCCCGCCACTGACTGCTAAAAATCATTTCAAATGATAACAAATAATTAAAACTTAGACTAAAAGAATGAAAGATTTTTTTATAATCGAGTATTTTTTTTGTATTCAGTCTAGAAATTAAGCCAAGAATTTAGTCTAAACTCAGACTAGAATATCCATTTATTGATTTCTTAAAATATTATATATTTTCAATTATTATAATGGCTGTGAGTAATGTCAACCAATTATTTTGCCATCTATAATACTTGACACTTATACTGTCCCGAGGAAGAGCGTGACGGGCGCTCGAAACGTCGACAGAATAAATTTTGTTTTTCATTTTCCTTGGCTGACTCCATTCCACGCAACTATATTATATATTTTCATATAGTGATAGAGTCAGAAAAATAACAAGACGATTGCGGCCAAATTTTCTTTTAGTTAAATTCTTGCACTCGCGGCTAACGTTTCGGCCCGAGGTCTAGGCCATCTTCAGAGCCGACTGGCAACAATCAAAATGTGTGGAAATTTGTAACAACATTCAGCATGTTATCGCTGTTTTTACAAATTTACACACATTTTGATTATTGCCAGCCGGCTTTCAAGATAGTCTAGACCTCGGAACGAATTTAAATAAAAGAAAATTTGGCTCGTACTTTGTAAGTGTTAAAATGTATATTTTTAGAATGCTTCTGTATATATAGGTACGAGTACATAGGATTGAAAATCCTTGGAAAGAAAATTCTGGCCCAAATTTTTCAAATATTTTTAAAAATAATAAATAAAAAATCTGGTGTGACTGGCGCACAGCACACAACTCTCTTACCTTCGGTAATCGAAAGTTGTGTACTGTGCTGTCCACCAGATTTTTTGTGTCGCATGTATTTAGTTTCCGACAGTAGGGTACAATTGAATTCAAGATGTAAAATTTATAAGTATGGGAAAATATTTATATTTTGATACCATGGCAACCATTTCTCCTATCTTTTCTATGGAGTACAAGAGTAAAGTGGTCTTCAGAAGATTTCAATCACAAAATGAGAATATACATTTTATAGAGAATCTAAAAAATAATTGATTTTTGAATTTTAAAAAAAATCGTTGGAGCAAATTTTGAGAAAATCGAAAAAAACTGAAAAAGTACATCAGTAAAGTGCTAGTACTTTTGGTCGATTTTGTTCAAAAGCTTCGTGTCACGTCCCATGAGGGTGCCTAACTTAAATATAAAATTTCAACTTCCTAGCTCTTTTCGTTCTTGAGATATTTTGTTCACAGACACACACACACACACACACACAGAGACAGACAGACAGACAGACAGACCATGTCGCGAAAACCACTTTTTTTGGATTCAGGGGACCTCAAAACGTGAAGATCCATCAAAATCTCGACATCGAATTTTTGACATGAATCCAATACTTTCTCTCTATATATATATTACATATATAATAGGTAAGAGAAAGAAAAAAATAAATAAAGGGTAGGTAGGATTCTTGGAATCCACTATGTTATTCATCTTAAAAAAATAAAATGAAACAAGTGTGAGCATAAGATTGTAATTTATAAATGAAATACCAACACTTCTTTTCACTCAGGATATTCGATTGCACCTTAAGTGGATATTTTTGGGCTACCTAATATAAATAATAAGGCTTCTTTTGCAGGTATTTTTTGCTCTTCGAATGAGACTGAGATGTTTCTCGAGATAAACTGCAATCAAGCGAAGATCCATTTCCCCCGAGGTCCAGCTGCCCCATCCTATTGCACGCTCCCAATAAAAAAATTCATTCGTTTATGATTAGCCGTATCCATTTATCAATATTCACTAAACTGGTTAAGAAGAATAAATTCCAGGCATATCGTTCATCGTCGTATATGGCATAATAAAACTTAAAATCATACAGAGAGAAAGAAAGAGGGGGAGGGGGAGGTCATAAAGAGAACGCGTCATAACGCTCCTCTTTGATTTCAGGTATAAATGTCCCAGGAAGGTATAAAATTATCACATCGTTCATAAAAAAAATATTCAAGTTATCTGATGGAAAGTTAAAAGCTTTAAGCGCTTGACACTTGGGAGTTATAAAAATATTAAATATACAAAGAAAGGCATTTTAAACCAGATGTGTGAATTAAAAAGTAAAAAAAAAAAAATTCATTAATTAATGATTTTAAACTTGAGTAGAAAATAATAAAAATTAAAAAAATGAATAATAGATTATTGTATGATGGGAAGAAAACTCCATTAAATATATATATATATATATATATATATATATATATATATATATATATATATTTTAAATTATAATAAAGGGTGGAGATATCAGCCAAATTGGAATGCTCGAGGTTCAATAAAACTCCCAGAATAAGACGTTTCGGCCTGAATTTATTTGGCCATCTTCACTGATTATACACATATTGCAAAGCGAACATAAGATTGAATCAGAATTTGTCAATAATAAAATTTATTTGCTTCATACAAAATTATATCATTCATGCGACGAAGATCAGAGATGAACAATATTATTTTGTATGAAGAAAATAAATTTTATTATTGACATATCCTGGTTCAATCATATGTTCATTTTTCAATAACTGAAGATGGCCAAATAAATTCAAGCCCGAACGTCTTATTCTGGGAGTTTTATTGAACCTCGAGCGGGATATCAAAAATAACCGGAGTTGTGTTTTTACTAGAAAATTCTGCTTACTTTTATTCAAATTCCATTACAAAGTAATCTCCCTTGGAGAAAATACGAATCCAGCGTTCAGTCCACTGTTGAAAACACTCTCTGAAGCCCCTTTGTGATAGTCTTAAGTACACCGAAAATTTTGTTGTTTAACTCTCGATCAAGTGGTGGATAAGCAACTTACTGTTACTGCGAATTACTATTGTGAAGTATTGAAGGGGTCATTAAGAAGGAAAATTGCAACAAAAAGACCACATTTTTGATATAAGATAAGGTGGCTGTAGATATCAGTTGATACAGGACAGAGGAGTTGGCAGCCAATTTTAGAGCCTCTATATTAAATAAAAACTCTCAATTCTGGATACGTTTCGGCTTTATTCTACTAAGGCCATCATCAGTCCCATTAGAGCTGGAAAGACATACATTAATATATAAAGATGACAGTTACAAAATACAAATAAAATATTTTATATAAAATATAAAAATCTCACAGTATTAATATATAGAGTTGTTATATTGGAATATTTTTTATATACATTAGTTGGTATATAAAGAAGCATACAAAATAGAAATTATTTATATACCAACTAATGTACAGTATATAAAAAAATATTCCAATATAACAACTCTATATATTAATACTGTGAGATTTTTATATTTTATATAAAATATTTTATTTGTATTTTGTAACTGTCATCTTTATATATTAATGTAAGTCTTTCCAGCTCTAATGGGACTGATGATGGCCTTAGTAGAATAAAGCCGAAACGTATCCAGAATTGAGAGTTTTTATTTAATATAGAGGCTCTAAAATTGGCTGCCAACTCCTCTGTCCTGTATCAAGACCACATTTTGTTCAAATGGGATTCTTCATCAGGATAATGAACCGGCACATAGCGCTATCAGGACTCAATTAACAATCACATAATTAGGCATTGAGGTGATGCCACATCCACCTTATTCACCGGACCTAACGCCGTGTATCTTCCACCTATTTCCTGGAGTGAAAAAAGAGCTTCGGGTCGTCATTTTCATAGTGATAGAGAGCTAAACAACAAAATTTCTGATGTACTTAACAGACTATCAAAAAGAGGCTTCAGAGAGTGTTTTGAACAGTGGAATGAACGCTGGAATCGTTGTTTTTTGTCCAAAGGAGATTACTGTGAAAGTCTCAGTAATGAAATTTGAATAAAAGTAAGCAGATTCTTCTAGTAAAAAAATAATTCCGGTTATTTTTTGACACCCCCTTTAATTTGGCTCATAGTGAAGGGAGGGCTTCATTATAATCACAGCCCCAACTTCAAGCAAATATCTTTTTAAGTCTATATGGCCTAAGATGCCGAAGAGACAAAAAATTATAGGCCTATATTTTTTTTTAAACAAACAGTCCCGATTGGGCAAGGGAGTAGATTTTTTAAACAATTAACCATTAGTCCTCATGTATCACCCATATTATAGCCCTTTTAACAATTTTGCGGCCTCACTTTCATATACATAATAGAAATTGGTTGAGATTATTAATTACAATCTATTGTAATAAAAATGAAAAGGTATTTTTTTATTAATGATAGTATAGTGTTGGTTAATCTGTCAGTTGCATTGAATCAGTGTGATATTATAAGTATTTGTTTTTGTTAGCAACAAAACCAACCAATCAACGAAGAGAGCCTCTCCCCACCCTCATAACTCTATCTCTTTCTCTCATTCATTCGATTGGCTGCTGCGATTGGCAATCTCGAAACTCGATTTAATTAATTTCAATTAACTTTGCTTTTAATTGATTTCGTTTGTAAAAATATGCTCACCCCTGTGTGGCCGAGATGCGAAAAATATTGTATGTATAGTGAGAGAGAGAGAGAGGGACTCCAATAAGCAAGCTTCGACGCCCGATCGAGTTGGCAGATGTCAAATACATGCATGAACTCACACATTAATAAAAGAGCATGGAAAAGGTTTAGATTTAAATTTAAGAATTTTATTTTTTGTCATAAAAATTTAATAAGTGGCCTTATCTAATTACAAACGAGCTAATCCAACATGAAAATTTAAAAATACTATGTCCAAAAGGGCGTTACAAATGGTTCTTTATAATTAAGAAGTGGGCTGTGATGATAATGTTAAGAGGATGTACAGACAGATCGCCCTGCACAATTCACCAGCTATTTGATTGGGTCCAATTATGCAGCAAAATCTATATTTTCTGCTCCTGCCCAAGTTTGAAACGAACAGAATGGAAGTTATGCTAGCGTGCACCTAGCATGTCAAAAATAAAATGAACAGAATGCAGGGCAAAATGTGTGAATTATATTCCAATGGCAAGCGAAACGAGCAAACCTATTATTCTGGAGACGTTTCGGTGCATATATTGTCAATAATTTGAAACATATGTACAGTATATTTGTAGACCATGGATGTAACTAGGGGAGTGCCACTCCCCCCCCCAAAAAAAAAGCTCCCTATCCCAAGAAAAACTAAGAAAATATGGGGCTTTCCAGACCCCCAGGAGGATAGCTGGTCCCATGCCTCCCCCCCCCCAGCCAAATTCTCTAGTTACGCCCATGTTGTAGACTTACTGAGCATAAAAAACAATTGTATGTTGTCCTTATGGCTGTTATAATATTTTGTATATACATGTATATTTCTACAAAATATGTATGTTTTTTAGAAAAGTTTGATGGAGAAGAATAAATTCACCGAAACGAAAATTGTTTCGCATTTAGAATCTTTTTTTTTTTGGCTGACTTTGCCTATTCTTCCAACGAAATGGTTTTTTAATTGCCAAACTTTCAGATAGTATTTTGCCAAAAATTTATTTTTTTAAGTAATTATCTTAAATAAAAAATTTTTGATATATAATAATTAAATGAATATGTAAAATTACTAAATAATTTTACTAAGTTACTAAATAATTTTACTTATAAATATGTTTCAAGTAAAACCTACACCACTTTCCGTCCAAACTATAAATGAATATGATTTCTTAAGTAATTGAATACTCGGAATTTAAGAATAAAATATTTTCTAAAGAATGTGATCATTCTTGTAATGTGATGTGAGGGAGGTGTTGACTTGAGAGATATAATTTCCTGAATTCATCGGTGATGGTGATAATGAATGAGTGGATGAATACACGCACAAACACACGGGCACACCTGTGATAATTTGGTCATCAGGTGAGAAGATAAGCCCAAGAGGGTCTATCTGTCTCTCGCTTCTTTTTTTTTTGACTAATTTATGAGACATTTATTTCTTTTGTTTTGTTATGCTGTTGTGTTAATCAGACAGAGGGACGGATATTCTTCCTAAATGTCCATTAACGGACGACATTTGATGGTTTGAATTTAATTCATGATGTAAAAGAAAAAGAGGTGGAGTTCCTACGAAATTATAGTGAATAAAAAAAAAAAGAAAGAAAACTGATTCTCTATAATCCAAGCAGAACTATCTTTCTTAAAGCTTTTTTTTTCTTTACAACAAAATATAAAACGAAATTTAGATAACATAATTTTTATCAAATGATTATTTTTTAGACGACTTGAAGACAATTTCTATATAAAATTAGCAAATTGCGGCAAAATAAGATAGAAGTTACAACACCCACCCCTCACGTTAAAAATTGTCCTGGATAAAAGAGGAGATAGCTATACCAAAATAAATTAATTTGCGTAACTGTGCTATTTTTTAAAAACAACTTTCTTGAATATAATAAGTTAAAATAATTGCTTTAAATAAAATAAATAATGAAATTACCACAGTTCTGATAATGATTCGAACTAGAACCGAAACGTCATCAGTTGAAAATGAATGAAATAGAATATGTGGGTCGTTTAATTTTTTTTCTACATACCCTTTCATAACAATATCAATTTATGATTTTTACATTTTGTTTAAACTAACAAGTTTTGAAAGTTTTAAACAAATAGCGTTTTCACAAACTGGGAGGCGGGACTAACTAGGGAGGCGCGGACTAGTCTAAAGGAAGGCGCGAATGTTAGACACAGCAAATCATTGCTAGTTTTATAAATAAATAAAATAATAAATAAGAATAAATTTAAAAAAAAAATATTTTTATATACATTTTTTAGCAAGAAAATTTATAACTTTGCCCATCAACCGTAGGTTGGATAGGTAAAGTTAATGTATTCGTTAAAAAAATCGAAATTTTTCTGAAGCTGCCAAAATGCGTTTTGAGATCCCCTGAATCCATTTAAGTAGTTTTTGGAATGTCTGTGTGTATGTCTGTGGTAATTTTTTTCGTCAACGAAAACTCAAAAATTTCATCCAATTGTTTTGAAATTTTGAACACATAAACTAGAGGTAAAGCTCAAAAAATGAAAAGCTTTTGGTAAACATCGGACCATTAGGGGGCGCTCTAGAGAGGGAGCCAATATTTTGTTCTTACATAACCTATAATTTTTTTTTATTTATTCAGAAACTAGACTTTCTCCCGAGTATAATGATATATAATATGTGTATCCCCTTTGTCATAAATTTGTTAAAAAATCATTTAAATTCGAAAATTGTGCATAGCAACAGAGCAAAATCAAAACAAATAAACAAACGCGTTGCGTCATTTCTTTGAATAATGGGGGAGGGGGGGTGCAAAGTTGTGCGCTCGGCTTACAAGGAGAGTACACAGGTTGACTCGTCACCGATTTTGATCTCCTTTATTTGGTGAATCTATACTGAAAAATATTTGTATTCTGATCGAACTTATTCGTCCAATGCGCCCTGTAACAATTTTTTTTTTTTTCTCATCTGAAATTTTAAAAATCTGTATTTGGATTGTTATAAGGCTCAAAGAAAAACTTATCAACAACAACAACTGATAGCGTAACGGGTAGAGGAGAGGGTTAGAAATCCAGGGATCCCAAGTTCAAAACTTGGGTTGTCATTTTTTTTTTTGTTTTGTATTATTTATTGTATTATATAAAAAATAAATATTATATTATATTATAAAAATATTTTATTTATATTTGCGACATATTTATTACATATTTATACAGTAAACAATGAATAATAAGTCAATTAGATATATAAATGAATAATTCAGGGGGCGTATATAAGGGAGAGGTCGAGGTGCCGAGGGCATATACCGTACATATATGAGGAATATAGAGCCAATAATGGGTCTCGCCCCCCCACCCCCGAAATGTTTGCGCAACCCCATAGCGCGAAAATGT
Source organism: Euborellia annulipes (assembly GCA_023213315.1). NCBI lineage: Eukaryota > Metazoa > Arthropoda > Insecta > Dermaptera > Anisolabididae > Euborellia > Euborellia annulipes. The sequence continues at coordinate 30,104 of JAKCPI010009999.1, forward strand.
TGACTCCACGAGAGAGGAAATGTTCCACGAACGGCACATGAAGAAAATTTTGGTTTCGCTGGTGGCAAAAAACTTTGCGTCTCTAAAAAAGGTAATATTTTTTCGGACATATATACAATATATCTAATTGAC
>JAKCPI010010001.1:0-19383 GCA_023213315.1 Euborellia annulipes
TGAAGTCTACTTTACTCTTGTACTCCATAGAAAAGATAGGAGAAATTGTTGCTAGGGCTGGACGGTAAACCGGTTTACCGGTAGAAACCGGTAAAAATTTTTTACCGAAAACGCGGTAACGAACCTCTAATTCGGTAAAAACCGGTTTTTTTTCGAAAGTCGGTAAAAACTTATTTTTTCGGACGGTAAAAAATTTTGGTTCCGCGAGAAAAAAATGTTCCGCGGCGGCAAACTTTCGGTTCCGCGGGCGGCAAAAAATTGGCGTCTCTAAAAAAAGGTAAAATATTTTTTCGGACGGGAAAAAAATTGGTTCCGCGAAAAAAATGTTCCGCGGCGGCAAAAATTTCGTTCCGCGGGGAAAAAACAGTTCCGCGAAAAAAATGTTCCGCGGCGGCAAAAAATTGGCGTCTCTTAAAAAAAGGTAAAATATTTTTCGGACGGGGAAAAATTTGGTTCCGCGAAAAAAATGTTCCGCGGCGGTGGTTCTGTTCCGCGGGCGGCAAACGGCAAACTTTGGTTCCGCGGGCGGTGCAAATTTTTACCGACTTTCGAGAAAAACCGGTTTTTTTTTCATTATCGAGGTCGGTAATGAAAATCCATTACCGTCCAGCCCTAATTGTTGCTATGCTAACTAAATATAAAATATTTTTCCATATTTATAAATTTTACCTCTTGAAATTCATATGTTACGTACTGTCGGTAACTAAATACATTTCGACACGAAAAAATTGGTATTATGTGAGTAAGCTTGCGGTACACAACTTTCGATTACCGAAAGTGAGAAAGTTGTGTGCTGTGCGCCAGTCACACCAGATTTTTCTTTTTCTAGACTCAGGGGACGTCGAGAATCATCTCGAATTTTTTGAATATATATATTATCAGTACAATACAATACGAGAGAAAGTAAAAATATACCCATAAAAATAGATTAAGGTGTATTTCCCCCTACCCCTTTCTCCTAGTTTGAGAGACAAAATAAGCGGTTTATATAACTCTATCCTCATATCGATTCAAGTCAAGTTCCTTAGAGTCAAATAAAATTCCAATAACCATATGTGTGTGTGTGTGTGTGTGACAAGGTATATAAAAATAAATCATTTCGTTGTGCAAGAGGACATAGAACACGAAGGAAGTGACACTGTCCAAAAGGGAGAGAGAGGAAAGTTATTTTTTTTTTCCTTTTCATTTTTGGTGAGCCTGGTAAACCCTAAAAGATTTATAGGGGGGAGGGTTAAAGGTAAACATATAGAGTTGAAATGGAAAGTCCTGAAAACTAAAAGAGAAAGTTTTTTTTCTCACACTTTTCCCATGCACACTCACACTCACGCACACATACACACAGTCTTTCCGGCAACTTAGGCCATTTAAGACTTTAAACGATACTCAGTATTTTAGTAATTATCTATTGGGGATCCAGACATTCGTATTTAAACCTTTTGGTATCCGAAAGGATTAAATGAAATGGATCCGAACCCGCGACTCTTGATATACAAGACAGGCGCGCTACCAACTACACCAAGCCCGAGGGCCGCCTTTTATTAACTATGGAAATAAATTTTCATTACTATATTCCAATTCAGTGTCTGCTTGAGGATTTCTTTACATTCATAGAATACATCAATGCAAAGAATACATAAATATTTCTCTATACATTTCCTATGGGAGAAAATCGTAATTTTAAAAATTAATAACTCAAAACGTTATAGAAATTTCGGGACCAAAATAATTTTCCTGTAATCCATAGAAGGTCCTCTTTAAGCATAAAAAATTTCGTTTCAAAATTCCAACGGGAAGTTGCCCAAATAGAGCGTGACAGACAGACAGACGGACATTAGCGAATCATATATATAGTTAATGTCTGTCTGTCTGTCCGTCTCAGTCTGTCACGCTCTATTTGGGCAACTTCCCGTTGGAATTTCCAAACGAAATTTTTTATGCTTAAAGAGGGCCTTCTAGGGATTATTTTTATCTCGAAATTCCTATAACGTTTTGAGTTATTAATTTTTAAAATTAGGATTTCTCCAATAGGAAATGTATAGAGAAATATTTATGTATTTTTTTGCATTTGTGTATTCTATGAATGTAAACAAATCCTCAAGCGGGCAAGCACTGGATTGGAGTATAGTAATGATAATTTTTTTTTTTCATAATTAAGAAAAGGTGAGGGTCCACCTCAGGCGGGCCCGAGCCAGCTGGCCATGCCCCTCAGCTAGGCGCGCCCGGCTAGTATAAATAGATTCCAGCTCTCTCTTATATAAAAACATCAGCAGAATTAGGAATAGGAAAGCAAAAGCAAAAAAAAACACCACCAGGGCGGGTTAAAAAAAAAATAAAATAAAATAAAGAGTCAGCTTCTTTGGGCGAAATCGTGACGAGACTTGAGGATTGGCGTAATTAGGGCTCTCTGAATGAAGACAATTCTTCTTCGTCTTTCATACAAAAGAAATAAATAAGATTAGAGATTTTTTTTCTTCGGTTTTTGCTTTAAAAAAAAAAAAAAAAAAAAAAAAACATGAAATATTATTAATTGAAATAAATTCTATCTTGAAGTAGCTGGCCATTAAGGTGCGCGTCTCGGGGTGCTAATTTTGGGAGATTGCAGCGGCCACAATTTTGAAGCTATCGACCTCAAATTTTTTTCTAAATTAAAGGTATTTAAAATATCTTCAACTTATAGAAACCCTTTTTTTACTTTCTCTTACCTATGTTATATGTATTATATATATAGAGAGAAAGTATTGGATTCATGTCAAAAATTCGATGTCGAGATTTTGATGGATCTTCACGTTTTGAGGTCCCCTGAATCCAAAAAAGTGGTTTTCATGACATGGTCTGTCTGTGGGTGGGTGTGGGGGTGTTCAATTTTAAGCATGAAGGAATTGAGCTAGGAGGCTGAAATTTTATATTTAAGTTAAACACCCCCCTGGACCGGAAAATAAGCTTTTAATCAAAATCGGCCAAAGAGTACTAGTACTTTACTGATGTACTTTTTCAGTTTTTTTCGATTTTCTCAAAATTCGCTCTAACGATTTTGATTAAAATTCAAAAATCAATTATTTTTTAGATGCTCTTTCAAATGTATATTCTCGTTTTGCCCTCAAAATTGTTTGAAGCACACTTTACTCTTGTGCTCCATAGAAAAGATAGGAGAAATGGTTGTCATGGTAACAAAATATAAATATTTTCCCATACTTATAAATTTTACATCTTAATTCAAATATTCCCTACTGCCGGGAACTAAATACATGTCGACACAAAAAATCTGAGTGTGACAGCACAGTACACAACTTTCGATTACCGAAGGTAAGAGAAAGTTGTGTGCTGTGCGCCAGTCACACCAGATTTTTTGATTTTTGAAAAAATAAATTTTTTTTTTAGATTAATCGCATTAAAGAAAATATATTTTTAAAAAATTCGCCTTTATCTTATAGATAATTAAATTAGTAATCATTGTGTTAAAAAAATAATTAATTTTTTACCCTTAATTAATTAGCTGGAATCTTTAAAATGAAATGGAATAAATCCCTTGTATTCATTTTTAACTTTGAAATACCTTCGGGGCAGTCCGATGATTTTATTTAAGTAATTTGGATACCAAATGGCTTAAATAGAAATGCCTGGACCCCCAATAGATATTATCATATATAACTGTTATCGTCAAAGTCTTAAATGGCCTAAGTTGCCGAAAAGACGGGGGAGGGGGGGTGTGTGAATGGGAAAAAAGTGTGAGTGTTAAAAAAAAAAAACTTCGAAATAAATTTGTTAAAAATTTTATTTTGTTCGTAAATGCAGATGCAGTTCACAGAATCCATGATGATTCAATTTGAACCATTGTAAATTTATGTATGTACAGCAGGTATACCAGTCTTTCCCAAACTGTGCTGTTCTCTTGGGGCGCCTTGAAAATTTTATATTAATTTTTTGTTATTAGTGAAAAAATTACATGAAAAGGGGGCGATTGGTGTTCGACAACCTCCAGAAAGGGGCGATGGGCCAAAAAAGGTTGGGAACCACTGGCCTAGAGTAACTCGGTAGTCAATCGTGTCCTAACGGTTTTTCGAAACTTTTCAAATTTTGTCTCAATTTTAATAAATATTTATTAGAATAAGATGAAATAAATAATAATGACGGTGGCTGAATAGCATCTTATGCCTAAAAGAAAATGATATTACTGTTGATACTGAGACCCTTTGATCATTTTATTTTATTTCCTCTTTGATCGTTTCCTATCCCGACTTTTTTTATTATTATCTAAGAAAATATTTCATTGCCTATAGGGGATAAAAGTTAAAATTCCAATTATAAAAAGAACATTACTGATACTCCGTTGGTCTATTCCTAGAAGAATTATAAACAAATAATTTTCTTCTTTTTTATTTATTTAGATAAGTTACTCACTCTTGCATAAATAATAATGTTTCCTTCTTCTCTCATCATGTTCCCTAAGGATACATAAACTTAATTCATAATACAAACGTTGAGTTGTCGAATGTTTAAAATAAAATGTATTTTCTAACTTCAGACAAATAGCTATCCCTCGAATCTTTTTCACATCTAATTAAGCTAATCATATGATTAAATAAGAGCCCAGCTAACTAGCTAAGACCCAAAGGCTTAACTAAAGGATGAAATTAGTAACACAAACCTTGTTTATGTATTCTTTTGGAAATTTTTAAAATTTTTGTTAAAAAATCAATTAGCTTTAAATAATTTTTAATCCTTTTTTTTATAAATGAAGCCTTTATGAAGTTGCTAACTTCACAAAATTTCCTTCAGATATCACACATAGCTAATTATATGTTTGTAAAAAAAAAATTATTATACTACATATATATTATATTATATATATATTATTATATTACATATATACATAGGTAAGAGAAAGTAAAAATAATACGGGTATTGAGAGATTGTCGGGCAATCGGATAACGCAGGCAAGGGTTATGGACGGAAAGGAAAACTTTTGGTGGCTATTGCCCTCCGAGGCTAAATAAGATATTACTGACGTATAAAATTTTTAAAATACCACTTGATACAAAAATAATATCCAATTTCGTTGTGATGATTTACGCTTAACTATACCTATATAATATACAAGCAAACAAACAGGCGTATAATGTGTGCTCAGGGGCATTTATGCCCTTGTTCTTGGTGACCTGAGAATCCACTCATCTCATTAGCATGATAATGACAATTAATCTCAGTGGCAGAGAGAGAGAGAGAGAGAGAGACATGGTCATCGTAAAGGGGAGACGAGAGATTAGCCTCCTAACATAACCATAGCATGATGGCGTCAAATAACACAAAGGGGGGGGGGGGGGAGATAAATAAAAAGTCACAGAGGCAGAGAGAGAGGCCAATCAAAATGTATGATTGCAAAAATAACGCTTGAAAAGAGATGAAAGGGGAGACGAGGTCACAAAATAAATAAATGAATTCAGAGTGATCGTTGACGTGTTTTCTTTTCAAAAAAAAATTATTATTATTATTATTATTAAAGATTCAAATATTTTTTTTATAACGTTCATGAAAGCCCCATTTTTTACTTTCTCTTACCTCTATATATATAGAGAGAAAGTATTGGATTCATGTCAAAAATTCGATGTCGTGATATTGATGGATATATACGTTTTGAGGTCCCCTGAATTCATTAAGGTGCGCGTCTCGGGGTGCTAATTTTGGGACTTTCCAGCGGCCACAATTTTGGAGCTATCGACCTCAAATTTTTTTAAATTAAAGCTATTTAAAATATCTACAATTTATAGAAGCCCTTTTTTTGATTTTCAAATAAAAAAAAAAAATTTTTTTAGATTAATCGCATTAAATAAAAGATATTTAAAAAAAGGAGCTCTATAAGTTGTAGATAATTAAATTAGTAATCATTGTGTTAAAGAATAATTAATTTTTTTGCCTTTAATTAATTAGCTGGAAAGTCTAGAATGAAATGGATCAAGTTGCGTGTATTCTAATGGGGGAACACTAACGCCATCTGGTGCCGCCTCGAGTCAATCGTGTTTTAACGGTTTTCCGAGACGCGCACCTTAAAGTGGTTTTCGCGATATGGTCTGTCTGTCTGTGAACAAAATATCTCCAGAAAGAAAAGAGCTAGGAAGTTGAAATTTTATATTTAAGCTAGGCACCCCCCTGGCACGCGACACGAAGCTTTTGAACAAAAGCGACCAAAGAGTACTAGAACTTTACTGATGCACTTTTTTCAGTTTTTTTTCGATTTTCTCTAAATTCGCTCTAATGATTTTGATTAAAATTCAAAAATCAATTATTTTTTAGATTCTCTTTCAAATGGATATTCTCATTTTGCCATTGAAATATTCTGAAGCACACTTTACTCTTGTACTTCATAGAAAAGATAGAATTGGTTCGACCAGTCACACCAGAATTTTTATAAAAGATCTTTCATCATCGGAGGCCATTTAGATCCTCTCATTTGGTTGGTAGAAATCAATTGAAATAAAATTTTTGTCTCATGAGACGGGATACAAACCCTAACCATGGGCGTAATCAGGTGGGTGCCCCCCACCCCTCCGGAGAAAGCTCCCTGCCCCACGAAAAATTGAGAAAATATGGGGCTTTCCAGGCTCCCGGAGGATGGTTGGTCCCATGCCCCCCCCATCCAAATTCTCTAGTTACGCCGGCTCCTCTATCTTTTAATCTTGATGCCCGGCTAATATACGAGGGCAGGTCAATAAGTCCGTGACTTTTTGAATGAAACACAGGTTTTTGGATAAAAAATTATTTTATTTTTCTATACACTTTGTCCAACGTTTCTACAATTTTTTTATCCCTTCCAAAAAATAAGATTTGTCGAGGAGATGATTTCATCGTTGGAGTCAAATCTCATTTTTTCAGGTTTGAAAACAAGAAATAGTCACTGGGGCTAAATCCAGAGAATAGGGAGCAATTCGTATCCCAATTCATGGATTTTTGCCACAAAATTCACTTTTTTTCCATTTTCCTCTCAAATCACGATGTAGTCTGCTATTAATGGATGTCAAACAAAAACTAAAAGGTCCAGCTTGTTCAAATTTCAGCTGATAGTTGCCTGCTGACAGGAGCAGTGTTGCCATTTCAGTTAAGAGGCGGGAAATTCAAAAATCACGGACTTATTGACCAGCCCTCGTATGTAAATTTAAAAAGAAAAAGGTAGGCCCACATCACATTTGCTGGAGAAATGAAAGGTCCACTGTAGACGAGCTAGAAACAGGGTGATCGCCCCTCCCCTGGCTAGACACAAATCCCGCTGAATGCGGGCGACCCCGGTAATATTTGTAAATTTAAAAAGAAGAGAATGCATCACACTTGCTGGAGAAAAATAAATATTGCAAATAATCATTCTTATTTTTTTTTAATTTTTAATTCTTAAATGAAATTTAATAGACTTTAGAAGAAGATGGAAAGAAATCAAAACGTGAACTCATTGCTTGAATCTCTTGAGAATTACATTGAGGACATCAATTCCCAGGAAAGCTCCGAACAAACGAAAGAACTAAACGAGAATCCAATCAAATCTTTAAAAAAAATCGTTTACTGCTGAATGGGCAATCCAAAAGAGAGAAATCTTTGTGTTGACCTAATGACCCAGTCACACACACACACACACACAAAACAACTCTAAAGATTTTTTAATTAAAATTGTATTATGCCACTCTTACTTAAATCGTGTTCTTTCATGTGATATTATTATTCTCTAAATAACTAACAAAAAAAAAAAAAAAAAAAAAAAAAGATTAATTTCTCGCTTAGGTGAATAGAATTTTGACTGATTATAACACTTTTTAGGATTCCAAGCGAATATAAAGAGTAACAACAACAAAAAAGGCACAAAGTTATGATTAATATTTTAGTTGAAATTTAATTAAATCTTTTTTTTAATCTCTTTTAGAATTTTCAAAAAGATTGCTCTTCTTTTGTATTAAAAAACAAAATGAAAGTAAAGAATCGTTCATTATATGAATCGTCCATTTCCAAAAGTGCCTAATTGAAAAAAAATTTGAAAAATTGAGATTTTATTTGCATGTTGTTGGCACAACTGTAATATACATTTGAAAATAGTTTTCCAGTGAAAAAAACGTTTCTATATTCTATATAAAACAAATACTTCGAGTACAAATTCAAACCGGCCCTAGATGCATTTTCAAAAGTGTCTTGTTGCAAACAAACAAATTCTGTTCCAAAACTACTTGTTTGCTAACATCTAACAAGGAGTCCCCACGGGTAGTGGGGTCACCGATTTTTTTCAAACTCATAGGATCTGAAGATTAGTCTCTGGACATCAATTTCCTAAAGCAGTACGATGCGCTTCTCAAGAACACTCAAGAAAATCGACTTTGAAGATTATCAAGATTTCCGAGTTGTATAAGTTTGGATAATTTTATTTATATGTAAACAGTGTCTGGTAGCCGTGAGAGTAAGCGCAACAGTCTTGAAAACAAGGAGTCGCTAGTTCGATGCTTGTTGGGGACATTTTTTTATTTCAATTCTCTATCCGTATATACATTACCTCTCATATTAACATTTATAAAATAAAAATTAAATTAACAAATATTTTTTTTCAATATAAATTAACATCTTTTATTTTTAATTAACACTCGCTACTCCACTTTTCACCGCCGTGTTGTTTTATCGACTAAAGTCTTATATGAAAAGACTGTGTGCATGTGTGTGTGAGTGGAAAAAAACTGAGTGTTAAAAAAAAAAAAATATGAAAATACATGAAACGATTCGTCTTATTGATGATGATTTTTAATTTGTATACCAAATTTCAATTTATTATAAATATTCGTATTTTCAGTGTGTAACGAGTGGTAATTAAAAAAATCAAAGATGTTAATTTAATTTCAATATGTTAATATGAGAAATATTGTATATACGGATAGAGAATTGAAATAAAAAAAGATGTCCCCAACAAGCAACGAACTAGCGACTCCTTGTTACTAGACTTACTCTCTCGGCTACCAGACACATACATGTTTACATATAAATAAAATTATCCAAACTTATAGAACTCGGAAATCTTGATAATCTTCAAAGTCCATTTTCTTGAGTGTTCTTGAGTAGTGCATCGTACTGCTTTAGGAAATTGATGTCCAGATACTAATCTTCAAATCCTATGAGTTTGAAAAAAATCGGTGACCCACCACCAGGTGGGGAATCCTTGTAAGATGGCGACTTTCATGAAGTCATTTACAAAACTTGCTAATTGCAATGAATAATACAATAGCTTCCACAATATTGTATATTTTGGTAAACTGGGGGAAATTTTTATAGTGCAGACCTATATTTTTTTTAACTTTCTTATGGAATGCCTCTGCACGGGGATAGTTTAGATATTCTTACTTTTCTGCTCGTTATATCTTACTGTATTTTGCCCTACGTCATGTGTTAAAGAATTAAATGCTTTTTATTTAACTTACTCTTTCAAAATCACCAACTTTGAGTCTTTGTTTAAGTCACTTCCTGATGAGCTAGAGGTGTGAAATTTGAAATGTAAGGGTCATTTTTGATGACGCAAATAGTGAGTTGGGTTTTACCAAAATAGACCAAACTAATGTGGTACTTTATTTCACGCATCCTGCCTTCTTTTTTTAAATAAGTTACTCTATAATAAAAAAGACTAAAAAGTTTAAAATAAAAATATAATAAAAAAAAAAACTTTTTAAAAAAAATGCTTTTATTTAAATTGAACTAAAAAGAGAGAAATAATTTAATTGTTCTTGTTAAAATTGTTGAATATTTATGACTTAAAATAAAAGCGTGGGGCGCTTCAAAGTGATTCCGAGGCTCTAAGTATATACAATTCCTTAAGCTATCAATGTGCGCCCCACGCTTTTATTTTAAGTCATAAATATTCAACAATTTTAACAAGAACAATTAAAATTATTTCTCTCTTTTTAGTTCAATTTAAATAAAAGCATTTTTTTTTAAAGTTTTTTTTTATATTTTTTCTTTCATTTTATTAATGTATTTTCAATGTTTATCTTAATAACACTCTGCCCTTTTAACCTTATCGTTAACGTATTAATATAATAAAAAAAAATTTCTGAGAAAGATTTAGTATGTATCATGTAATTTCATTTATTTGTTGTGTACAACAACAACAACAACAACAAGTGTTTAAATGATATATACTTTTTAATATCTTTAGAAAGCATTCGTTCTCATCAGTGATATTAATTCCTCCTAACGGGGAGGGAGGTCGTTCATTTCCTCTACCACATTAATTTTGCCAATTTCCTAAGCACAGGTGTATAGTTGCTTTTGTTCCCTCCCCCCCCCCACCCCCCACATGTATAAATACTTTGATTTTCGACTAATAACAACACTTGTCCCCGGTTTCCCCAAGCGTTTTGCTTAATATCGTCACGTGGGGGCTGTTTTGTATAGAATATGGAATTCTACCGTTATACACAATGCATCCTATAAGGATTCGCTATTGAATATGAATTAATTGAAAACGATTAAGCGTGTGATTCCACACACACACACACACACACACTGGAAATATTAAATTGAAATAACAGCGAGCGAAGCATGTTAAATGCTAAGTGGATATTTTTAAAAAGTTTATTTGATTCATGGACTAAAATTGTAATTAGAAAATGTCATCAAATTTTTTTTTTGTCAATAAGCCTACTATTAAGCCATAGAGAGGGGAGTAAATTGGCTACCAATCAATGGGAGGTCCAAATGGGGTCAAAAAATGCCGAAAAAGGTATTAAATAAAAACAAAAAATATTATTATTTGAAATTTCTATCGGGATCCCCGTTTATTTACCCGAGGTGCTTATGTGCTCGAAGACACACACCTCAAACCCAACCGGCCTCTGGTCGTAACCATATTAAATCAAATATCATTTCAGTTTTGCTCCATCAGTTACAGTTTTAGAGATATAGAGAAAAATAGATTTTAATAGAAAATGTGCCCTAAAATGGCTCTTATTTAGAATGTTCAAATTATTTTTAACGCGACACCCCGTAAAAATATTCAGGTATTTGGAATACATATAAATTTTAAGTTTCATCCCAATCGGAGGTCATTTAGACGTGCCCCAAACGGCTTAAAGTTTAGAAAAATCGAAATTTTTATGATTTTCTTTGCTTTGGTCACCCCTATTACAATTTTAGATATCCCTGAATGAAAAAAACATATATTTACGATATTCTATAGTTCTTTGGCTTTCTAAAAATAATTCATTCGTAAAAATCTGTTAATTATTAACGAAATTATGAACAAAAAATCTGGTGTGACTGGCGCACAGCACACAACTTTCTCTTACCTTCGGTAATCGAAAGTTGTGTTCTGTGCTTGTCACACCAGATTTTTTGTGTCGACATATATTTAGTTCCCGACAGTAAGGAACATATGAATTCAGATGTAAAATTTATAAGTATGTGAAAATATTTATATTTTGTTACCATGGCAACCATTTCTCCTATCTTTTCTATGGAGTACAAGAGTAAAGTGGTCTTCAGAAGATTTCAATCACAAAATGAGAATATACATTTTAAAGAGCATCTAAAAAGTAATTGATTTTTGAATTTAAAAAAAAAAATCGTTGGGCAAATTTTGAGAAAATCAAAAAAAACTGAAAAAGTACATCAGTAAAGTACTAGTACTCTTTGGCCGATTTTGATTAAAAGCTTATTTTTCCGGTCCCGGGGGTGTTTAACTTAAATATAAAATTTCAACCTCGTAGCTCAATTCTTTCATGCTTAAAATTGAACACACACAGACAGACCATGTCGCGAAAACCACTTTTTTGGATTCAGGGGACCTCAAAACGTGAAGATCCATCAAAATCTCGACATCGAATTTTTGACATGAATCCAATACTTTCTCTCTATATATATATTACATATATACATAGGTAAGAGAAAGTAAACGTCAGCAAAGAAAAACACAAGTACACTCACTGGTCGAAAAAAATGAACTTTTTCTTTCACAAAAAATTAAGAAAAATATGAGTTTTATATATATATATATTTTTTTTAATAATATTTAATAAAGTTACTGCCCGTGACCCGATTCTCAGAGAGGATATAATAGCTTCTAGTGGACAGGGTTCGCTTTTTAATTCAATAGAAGTCCATTTTTTCGACCAGTGAGTGTACTTGTGTTTTTCTTTGCTGACGTTTTTATTAATAATTTCGTTAATAATTAACCGATTTTTACCAATAAATGATTTTTAGAAAGCCAAAGAACTATAGAATATCGTACATATATGTTTTTTGCATTCAGGGATATCTAAAATTGTGTTAGGGGTGACCAAAGCAAAAAAATCTTAAAAAATTTCGATTTTTCTAAACTTTTAGCCGTTTGCGGCACGTCTAAATGGCCTCCGATTGGGCTGATCCTTAAAATCTATATGCATTATAACTATCTGCATAATTTTACGAGGTGGCGTGTTAAAAATATTTTGAACATTCTAAATTAAAGCCGTTTTTGAGCATATTTTCTATTAAAATCTATTTTTCTAAATATCTCTAAAACTGTGCCTGATGGAAAAAATTCTAAAAAAAAGTAAAAAAGTAAAAGAATTTATACTTCGAGCTCCAACTCCCTAATGCGTTATTGATGCTGACACAGCATCTTCAGAGCTAGGGTTAAAAACGCCCCTCTCCGCCCCTCACAGTACTGAACGACCTTCCCTCTTGCTGAATTATATATCAGCAGTTGAAATTCAAACCGAATCTCTCTCTCTTTGGTCAATTTTGATGTCTGCTGCTGCTAACAACGAACCCATGATACAAGAAAACAAGGTATGTCCACTTCGAAGCGAAAACTCGTCCGTTTCTGCGCATGACGTCAGGTGGCAGGCAGATAAGGAGGTTTGCTATGCGGATTAGAGGGTGAATCATAGTTTTCTTTGCTTATATTAACAGATTTTATGAAAATAAAAACAAAACAAATATGAACTCTTTTAAATATGATTATTTTATTAAAAGAGAATTTTATTTTGTAAAAAATAAGTTAGTACAAGCTATTGTTTTATAACTATGATCCATTCAAAAAATAAATGAACACAAAAATATTCATAATATAGGTATCATTTAATGTATATATGTGATATTTAATGTTAAATATAAAATTAAAATTACTTAATATTAAAAATGTATTATAGAAATTTTTTTATTTTCTTTGTACTTGATTTATAACAAAAATTCTTTTGCAAAAGTTCACGATTAATTTTTCGTATTCTAATATATGTCCGTACTTTTATATTTATCAGGGGCGTATTTATGGGGGGGGGGGCGAGGGGGCCCCCCCCCCCGAAATTTCCCAAACACATATACATATATAGGGATATACAGACATCAGCGCAACAAACATTTCCGCAGGATGGACAACTTTGGTTCCGCAATAGAAAAAATGTTCCGCAAAAAATTTCGTGTGAAAAAAAATATAGTTTCTTGAAAAAAAAATTTTCCGCAGAAAAATTTTTGAGTTCGGGCCCCCCCCCCCCGAAAAAAATTTTATTAATTTCTATATACGCCCCTGATATTTATAATATTTTAAAATTTCTCTAGGGATATCTTCAATATGCTTAGTTATGCTATGAATTTCATTAGCTAAATCCGTTATCAGGGGCGTATATAGAAATTTTTTTCGGGGGGGTGACCTGATTTCAAAGATTTTTCTGCGAAAAAAATATTTTTCGCGGAACCAAAGTTTTCCGCCCTGCGAAAAATTTTTGCCGCCCGCGGTACTAAAAATTTTTTCCATTTGCTGCCCGCAGAAACAAAATGTTCGTGCTGCGGGGACGAGCAAACATTTCGGGAGGGGGGGGGGGCGAGACGCATTGTTGTCTCTATTTCCCTATATGTGTATATGCATTTGGGAAATTTCGGGGGAGCCCGGCCCCCCCCCCCCCCCTCCCTTATATATGCTCCTGTCCGTTATTATATTATTGCTTTTATTGAAATTTTCTCCATGAAACTTTAGAAACATATCCTCTGCAACTTTAATAATTGAATATAAATTTTCTCTTGGATAACTTAAATGTCGCGGGTTCGGACCCCAGGCAGTCCGATAATTTTATTTAAGACATTTGGATACCAAATGGCTTAAATAAGAATGCCTGGACCCCCAATATATATATTCTCACAATAAAGGTTATCGTTGAAAGTCTTAAATGGCCTAAGTTGCCGAAAAGACTGTGTGAATGAGAAAAAAGTGTGAATGTTTAAAAAAAAAAAACAAACTTAAATGTCCTTTAGATCAGTACGGCATTTTGACTTCATAGTTCAACAATGCATTTAGTAATATCTAAATATCTGTAGTAGTATCTGCATGCCACGTGCCACGTGTCAGAGTGAGCTAGAGATAGGGAAAAGTGTATTTGTATCATGGTATCTGCCTGCCATGTCTGCCTGCCACGTGACGTCACAGTGAGCTAGAGTGAGAGAGAAGATGTGCGCGTGGCTATACCTTATGTTTTTGTATCATGGGCTTTATAGAGGTCGTTATGGAGAGTCCAGGAAAAATACTGGGGTCCGCCGAAATTCTTAAAAGGGGAAGCGCAAAAAATTCCAGAAAATTCAGAAATTGCCTTGCCAGAAATTTGAAAGCATTGAATTTTGTCACGTCTTCTGAAAAATTAAAGCCGAATGAAAAAGTAAATTCAATTAAAATTAATTAAATAATTAAGTTTCTCAAATGAAAAATAATAAAAAATTTTATATAATTAAATTTTTTATTTTTTTTTACTTTCTCTTACCTATGTATATATGTAATATATATACCTCAAGTGAGAAAGTATTGGATTCATTCAAAAATTCAATGTCGAGATTTTGATGGATATACACGTTTTGAGGTCCCCTGAATCCAAAAAATCTGGTGTGACTGGCGCACAGCACACAACTTTCTCTTACCTTCGGTAATCGAAAGTTTTGTACTGTGCTTGTCACACCAGATTTTTTGTGTCGACATGTATTTAGTTCCCGGCAGTAGGGAATATTTGAATTCAGATGTAAAATTTATAAGTATGGGAAAATATTTATATTTTGTAACCATGGCAACCAAATCTCCTATCTTTCTTATGAAGCACAAGAGTAAAGTGTGCTTCAAACAATTTTGAGGGCAAAACGAGAATATACATTTGAAAGAGCATCTAAAAAATAATTGATTTTTGAATTTTAATCAAAATCGTTAGAGCAAATTTTGAGAAAATCGAAAAAAAAAACTGAAAAAATACATCAGTAAAGTACTTGTACTCTTTGGCCGATTTTGATTAAAAGCTTATTTTCCGGTCCCGGGGGTGTTTAACTTAAATATAAAATTTCAACCTCCTAGCTCAATTCCTTCATGCTTAAAATTGACACACACACACACACACACACACACACACAGACAGACCATGTCGCGAAAACCACTTTTTTGGATTCAGGGGACCTCAAAACGTGAAGATCCATCAAAATCTCGACATCGAATTTTTGACATGAATCCAATACTTTCTCTCTATATATATATTACATATATACATAGGTAAGAGAAAGTAAAAAGTGGTTTTCGCGACATGGTCTGTGTGTCTGTCTATCTGTGAACAAAATATCTCAAGAACGAAACGAGCTAGGAGGTTGAAATTTTATATTTAAGTTAGGCACCCCCATGGGACCTGACACGAAGCTTTTGAACAAAATCGACCAAAAAGTACTAGCACTTTACTGATACACTTTTTCAGTTTTTTCGATTTTCTTAAAATTCGCTCCAACGATTTTTTTTAATTCAAAAATCAATTATTTTTTAGATTCTCAATAAAATGTATATTCTCATTTTGTGATTGAAATCTTCTGAAGACCACTTTACTCTTGTATTCCATAGAAAAGATAGGAGAAATGGATGCCATGGTAACAAAATATAAATATTTTCACATACTTATAAATTGTACATCTTGAAAATCGAATGTACCGTACTGTAGGAAACTAAATACATGTCGATACAAAAAATCTAGTGTGACAAGCACAGTACACAACTTTTGATTACCGAAGGTAAGAGAAAGTTGTGTGCTGTGCGACCAGTCACACCAGATGTTTTTAATAAGGCAGATATGTATTTTTATTATTAATTGATTGAATCGAGTTCACTGGAAAATTGCCGCATTTGATTAAGAAAAGGCGAGGGTCCGCCGCAGGCGGCCCGAGCCAGTGTCGGTGACCGGGTTTCAGGGAGGCGGAGTCTGTCTAATCATCGGATGGCAGGCGGAACGGCTAGGAATTAAATAAATTTCTACAAAGGATCAAATATATAATAAATCATGATTCGTTATTAATCCCTTCCCCATAATCACTGAATATAAAGAAGGAGGTTTATCAACCCCCCCCCCACCCCCCTCTCTCTCCTGAACATAATTCCTAATTCATAATAAACGTTATCTCTTTCTCTCTTTAAACGAATCTATCTATTTTTTTATCTTTAAATCCATCAATCTGATGTTAAACATGTTTATTCAAAATTGTATTTAAACACCACAAACTTTTTTTTTTTTAATTCATATTTATACTATTCAATTGAGATTTGGGCGATTAATTTTTTTTTTTTTTTTTGAGAAAAAAAAAAACCAATAAAAAAATTAAATAAAGCACACGTTAGAGGATTAAAAACTCTGATAGCTTAATTTTATTTAAAAAAACAAAAAAAAAAAAAACGTTTTTTTAAGATTCTAAAATTCAATAAACTCACTTTTTGTTTTTTGTTTTTATTTTTTTATTTTTTCACTTATTATGATCAATGCTTGTGATGGTGGAGGGGGGGGGGGGGTAACAAGTTCATCAGGTGATTAGAATTCCAATTGTGATGAATCGGGTTCCAATCCTGGCTGGAAAATCTTTTTGGATTTTTATTTTTTACTCTGTCTATAGTACAGTGAGGGACAATACATGCTCACATGTATCGTTTACCAATGAGCAGCATTTCCACTGGCGTAACGTACGCCCCCGCAATGCGGGGGGCCCCGGACCTTAGGGGGCCCACGGGCCGGGCTGGGGGCACCGGTAAAAACGGAAAAATTTAGATTAAAAAAAAAATTAATGAAAATTTGTCTTTGAAAGGGCCTGGGGCCCTCAGGGTTCAGGGATATACTGTATTTTAAAAAATATTTTTTGTAAGGTCTAATAATGGGGCCGGAAATAAAGGTTGCGGGGGGGGGGCAGCTAAAAAACGTTACGCTACTGAGCATTTCCATTTATTGATTTGCTATAGTCGACGTTTCGGTCAATATTTAGATACCAAATGGCTTAAATAAGAATGTAAATCACTGAAGTCACTGGCTGTTTTTCTAAAGTCAGGAGAAGGGGCAAGTGCACCCAAAAATAAAAGCCTCCGTTTTAATACAATTCAACGAGACGTTTCGGGTGAATTTTATTTACCCATCTTCACCGGGTAAAAATGATTAAAAATGATCGAGGGATACACACGTCCACACCAGGGACACTCACAGTAGATTAACACAATGATTAGAAGAAAAAGTGTGTGCGGGCCTGTGTCCCTAAAGGTTCACTATGCAGTCGTATGCGGTCGCGTGGATCCCTCGATCATTTTTATTCGGGCAGTCCATAAGTGTTAAAGTCCCAGAGTAGGTCAATAGGGCAATACATGTAAATTTATGTATCATATGAAGATGGGTAAATAAAATTGTATTGTATGTATTGTAAATAAAAATGTATATCCGTCAAATTTTTCGACATCGAATTTTTGACATGAATCCAATACTTTCTCTCTATTTATTTCATATAGGGTAAGAGAAAGTAAAAATGTCAAAAATATTTCTAAAACCTAGGTTTTTTTTTTTAGTAAAATTAATATTTTAACTAGAGCCTTTAATTTAAATTTAATACATTTTATGATATTGTAAATTTAACACAAAGTAAATTTAAATAAAATAAGACGATATTAAATTTATTAGCATATTTTGTAAATGTTGAGCTCTAAATGTGGTTTAGGCTATTAATCGTCGACCAACTGAAAAATTGAACAAAGATTTTCCGAAACATGCGGGCAGAATAAACCAAAGATTTAATATTTCGGAGTTTAGGCTTTCACAGTTGTTATCATTAATAAAAAAATTTCATTTTCGGGTTTAACTGTTTTTTTTTTTTTTGTAAAAAATTCACAACGTCGGTCACTCATTTTGTGCCCTTCTTCAGGTACAAATCAGCTAATATTATGTTGTATCAATCACAGATGTAACAACCTTTGTAATCATAGCTGAATTGTACCTGGAAGAAGGCCACAAAATGAGCGACCGAAACGTTGTAATTTTTACAAATAAACTATAGTTAAACCGAAAATCAAATTCTTTTATTAAAGATTTATTATATTTTCTTTGGTTTAATTAACATAGGCAAATATGTACAGTGAGGGGAAATATTAAGTGCCACCCATGCGTTTTCTATTTACTTCATTGTTTTTATAAAAGAAAATTGGAAATTTTCTAGGTTTGATCCATGAAAGTTTCCATATAATATTCAATGAAATAATTACAAGTAGAAAACGCATGGGTGGGACTTAATATTGTCCCTAACTGTACATCTACAGTATATAGGGAAAATAATGAAACCTAGATGTCAGGGGTTCGCATCTTGTCTCTTGTGAGGAAAATATATTTAAATTGAATTGCTCTACCAATCAAAATGGCCTCTGATGCCGAAAAATAAAAGAAAAAAACGTTTTGTAGCTTTGTGACAAATAAACCAAAGAATTTAAAATCATACGAATAAAAACAAAAAATCTAACTAGTTTTTTTTTAGCCTAGTTAAATTTACTCAAGTTTCGAGAACTGCTTATTCCCTTCTTCAATGTAATTGTTCATCTGAGAAACGCTCGAAACATGTATAATAAATAAACCAAATTAAAATTAACTTTTTTTAGTTTTTTTTCACTATAAAGTTACTGTTTCTTTCTCAGTGTGGTCAGATAGGGTTAATCACAGAAAAAAAATAAGAGATGCCTACCCGAGTAAAAATGATCGAGAGATACACACGCCCGCACCAAGAGAATCACAGAGTATATCGACAATGATCAGAAGAAAAATTGTGTGTCCCTGGTCCAGGCGCGTGTATCCCTCGATCAGGATTTTAATCATTTTTACTCGGGTATTGATAATTGACGAAAATACAAACGAATTAAGTTTAAATTTTTTTGTTTAATATGTATTTATTTATTTATTAAAATTAAGATGTACATAGGGGCTTATTCAGCCCCTTATTGTGTACAATATTATATATTGTATTACTGTTTTGTAAATTTTATTTTATAATAAAAATACTCCTATGACGGGTAGTCAAGGAAAAATACAATAAAAAAGTTTAAATTTTTTTTTTATTATTAAATCAAGTTTCTGGAAGTTGAATTCCCTTCCTCAGCGTAAT
>JAKCPI010010008.1:0-17767 GCA_023213315.1 Euborellia annulipes
TTTCTTCCAATTGAAAATATGAACGATAGTTAATTTTAAAATAAATAAGAAAATTAATTACCTCATATATATATATATGATGATTAGGCATTTTGTTATTTTCTTCCAAAGGTCCAGAAATCGGGTTAGATGGCTTGTTCGAGTTCATATCTAAAATAAAAAAGAAAATTATTACCGGTATATTAAATAATAAATAAAAATCTTTCATTATTTATATATTATAAAATAATTGTGTCTTGATTAATTCATAAGCAAGTAATGAAATTTTATTAAATTGTGAAAATATCATTTAAGTTTCAAGCGTATTAGAATATAAATAATTTATTATATAATAATATCATATGTTAATTAGAATAAGAAATGTATTTAAAATAGAGCTGATAATTATTTTAATTAGAAAAAATAAAATTTTGACTGTTATGAAAATATTATGAAAAGCAGAAATTTTGGTCGACTTGAAGAAAACAGCGAATGAATTAAATAAAACAAATTATTTAATAAATATATAAATGAAAATTAAAATGAATTCGACGTTTTAAAGAATAAAATTATTAAAAATTTGGTGAGAATCAATCACTGACAGACACTTTACTCACGAGGTTAAGCTAATAATATTATTCTAATTAATGAATTCAATGAAAATTTTCAATCTGAACAAATTAAATAAACATTTAAATAAATCACTCACCTTCTAAAGTGGAAATAAATAAGGTAAAATATTAACAATTTGACGATGCATGCATGAGCCGGTCGGAGCTGTCAAGAGAGGCAAGATGGCGAAGTCGAGAAAAAGAGACGAGGCACTCGAACTGGGAAAACAGAGAGCATTTAATAACTCATTAAAATATTATCGAAAAGAAAAAAAAATAAATTAAAACAATTTAAAAATTATAATTCTTCACATAAAAAATATTTAATGGTTAATTTAAATAAATAAATAATAATTTGATTAAAAATATATAGAATTTATAATGTGCAAATTTCAAATTACAATAGCCGCTATAACTCAAAATAATTCGAAGAAAACAAAATTTAAAACAATAATAATTATGATTTTAATAATATTTAATTGGTCAATTGGCTTTTTTCATACGACGATGCAAATGTGGCACGATTAGGGAGGGATATGGTATCAAGTAATGTGTAGACTAGTCGGCAAAATGAATTTTTTTTTTCGAACCCCGACATAATTCCTTCTGATTCTTAACATAAGTGATCCCCTGAATGAAAATATGACATCCGTTTCCCCCCACCACGTACCGCTTTCGGGGGACAGCCTCCCTGCTTATTTCCACCCCTTTTCGTTAATTTTTAAGTCCATGAAATAAATTCGGAAGGATGAAAAAGAATATTTTAGCCTTAATATTTCTTGGGGAGGTCTATAGAGGTGAAAAGTCCAAAAATACGAACATTTGGATCCAAAGGGGGATGTGGGAGAGGATTTTGTCCTTTAAATTGCAAAAAATCATTAAAAACGATCGATTTTTTCACCGATTTTCTAAATATTCCAGCTAACATACCACCCTCCCTCATCCTTCCCTAAATATCCCTCAACAAAAAAATTTATAGGATAAAGCGGGTGAGGGGTGGACGATTCCGAAGCCTCCGCAAAAAGATGTAAGATTCCACGCACTAGAGTCGCCCAAATTGTTTGATTCAGTTATCCCCTTTTTCGAATATATTCATCATCTTACCCGACTGTGAGGATAACGAAAAAAACTTTTTTCCAAAAATATATATTTTTTTTTTTTGTATTTATCTTGAGAAATAAAATTTTATTTATTGGAAAGAAGATCTTTTTTAAAACTAGAGTTGTAGAAAAATTTTGACGTAACGATGACCCATTATAAATTTTGAATTGCCAAGTCGATGATTTAACTAAACAGTTTCTAAGTAAATAATTTAGTTGATAAATCCCCTTGTAGAAAGAAATCTTTTTATATTAAGGTTTTTTTTTATACTAACTATTCACTTTTATAAAAGTTTTGTTGTATCATGTTTTTTTTTCTAAGATGAATCCAGGGCTACAGACAGGGGGGAGGCTCTATCCCCGAGACTCTTTAAGCTCAAATCTTAAAATTTCAATTTAAAAAAAAATAATTTTCTTGAAATTTTTTTCCTGAAACGGCCCGGGTAATCCTATGTTTAGGAAATTTTGAAAAATTTTTAAATAACTTTTTTATTTAAATAAATATTGTAAGCTCTGTATAAACTGTTTCCAAAATAGTGTCAAAAATTGTTGGCATGAAGGTCACAATAGCCTTTTACATACTAAAAAAAAAACTTTAAGGTTGGGGGCCCGTCAAGTCTGACTGCGGCCCTAAATGTATTGTAAAAAGAGGGGACTGAATAACCAAGATCAAAGGCCGAAAAATAAATGAAAAAAAAAAAAAAAGTATATAGTATTGAGGGATTTAAGAGGGTATCTAGAGATTTGAGAGGGTGAACAAGGTTCATAAAATCGCAAGCAAATTGTATTCTTAAAAAACCTAAATAAATTCCTATAGAATAAAAGTTTACCTACTTACATATTGAGATGTTTTCAGGAAAAGACGGGCCTAAGTGCTGTTTCCTTTTTCACTAGATATTCTCGCTTTATCAGCCTGCTATTTTTTGACAATTAATTCCAATGATGCAAATGATCCAGCGAAGTTTATTCATCTTCACTCCTGGCCACTGCGTTGTGCCTTTTGAGCCTGAAAAAGTAGAAAAAAGAATTACATTTAAAATTGCTTTTTCTTAATATTATTAATACTTAATTGGTATATTAATGAATCTAAGGTTGTTTTTTTTATTTACTATTTTTAAAATATTATTATTAAAGGGATTTTAAAATAAGAATATGCAACTGAAGTTATTTTTTATTTTTTTTTTAATTTCAATTACTATTTTATTTGCAAATTCTTATGATTGGACTCTTGTTGCCTCATTAAGAACCTCTAGAAGCAGCTCATCCGCGATCATTTCCGCGATTGCCGACAGTTCTCCACTGTTGACCAGCGGAAAATCGCTATTCCCATGTGTTGGGATCGAATCCTGTCGCAGCGGCATATTTAGCTTCCCAAATGAATTAATTTATAGATTAAAAGTGACTGAATGACCGACCATTAAATATTAGAGTTGTTAAAATCTTATTGTTGATAAATAAATAAATAAAGTTTTAAAGTGGAACTAAATCACCTTAACAATTTAAACATTCAATTCTCAATTTTTTCATTATAACCTTTTTAAAATGCGACATATCGAAGGGAGGTTCTGTTGATAAACATAAAAGCGTATTATATATCTGCAAAAAATATTACATCCCGATCAGTACAGTAATATGGGAGTTATGATCAAAATACCAAGTGAAAATAAATCACCTTAAAGCACTGAATATATATATATATATATATGAGAGCATTTCTATGGCCAGATATATATATATATATATATATATTAAAATATAGGGTAAGAGAAAGTAAAAATAATGTGATCTTTTAATTTTATTCATGAATAAAATCTATTTTCTCTGTTAGTTTTATAATTGAATTTCTGTTTAATACTAAAAGACCTCATTAATTTTTAGATTTTCTTTTTTATTTGTGTAGGGATTAAGCAGGCGGGGGTTCTGATGGTTGTCATGGCAATGTATTATTGTTGTTGGAAATGTATTACGATAAATATATTGTGTTCTCGTGATTCCGTGTTGTCGTTATTTCGTCCGTCTCCTAGCTCACTCGGCGAACCCTGTACATGGTGTCAGGTGTTAAAAGGAATAGAAACCGTGAGTAAATATAATATATTAATTAAAGAAATAAAAAAACAAATAAAATGGCGTCTAAAGCGGATCAATTTCAAATCTTACCGCCACCGCAATTTAGTTTTAAATCGGAGGAATGGCCTCGTTTGAAGCAAAGATTTGAAAGATTTAGAAACGCGTCAGGTTTAAACACCCTGGCCGAAACGCAGCAAATAAATACGCTGGTGTACTCCATGGGCGAGGAGGCCGAAATCATTCTCGAATCCCTCAAATTGACTGATGAGGATATCAAAAAATATGATATAGTCATTGAGAGATTAGAAAAGCATTTTATAGCAAAAAAAAATGTAATATATGAGAGGGCTAATTTTAATCAAAGGACGCAGAAAGAATACGAGTCGGTAGACAGTTTCGTAACGGACCTACGAAAGCTAGCAAAGTTTTGCAATTTTGGAACTCTAGAGGAGGAATTGATCAGAGACAGATTAGTGGTAGGTTTACGCGATGCAAAACTGTCTGAGACGCTCCAAATGGACGCTGAACTGACACTAGAAAAAGCGATAGCAAAAGCGCGACAATCAGAAGCGCTGAAGGGAGAGCAAAAGATAGTTAGGGCCATGACCGAACAGAAGGCAAACGCCGAAGTTGATAGGGTCAAGAGCGAAATATGTAAGAAAAATAGTAATAGAATATTAAAACAAAACCCCGAGTCAGAGGGAAGGCTGGAAAGAAATAGCAAAGAATGTAGGAGATGTGGGCGAAAAGCAGTCCATGAGTTAAAAGACTGTCCCGCATATGGGAAAATAAATGCGGAAAAATTGGGCATTTTTACAACGCTTTTATTAACTTGCTTTCCTGTTTTTCCGACAAATTTGCAAATCGAAATTTCGACCATTTCTACTTAACCTAGAGCTTTGAAATTTTATACACGTATGTAACTCCCGTGACAATGCAATATTTGATATGTCTCATCTTTGTAGGTGAATTAATTACAAAATGGCGGCCGATTAAAAAAAAAGTGGGGGTAAAATATTATAATCAAAATTTCTCCTATTTATAATTAAGTTAGAGTTTCGAGCATTGGCAGAGGTGTTAAATAGACTTTACTCTACAAAATGTGCTATTCAAAATAATTAAAAATTAATTAAATTGAGATTAGCGGCCAATTAATCACATTTCCATTGTTCGGTCCGACAAAGTTAGCGATTGAAATTACGACCAGTTCTCGTTAACCTAGAGCTTTGAAATTTTATGCAGATATGTAACTCCCGTGACAATGCAATATGTGATGTGTCTCATCTTTGTAGGTCAATTAATTTCGGCCTATCAAAAAAAAAGAGGGGGGTGAAATTTATAATCAAAAATTTCTCTTCTTTTAAAATACAAATTGTCTTATTGTATCGTGCATATGTATATAACTCATACGTATTAATATTTTATTACAAAAACTAAAAATCTGGTGTGACTGGCGCACAGCACACAACTTTCTCTTACCTTCGGTAATCGAAAGTTGTGTACTGTGCTTGTCACACCAGATTTTTTTGTGTCGACATATATTTAGTTCCCGACAGTACGGAACATATGAATTTCAGATGTAAAATTTATAAGTATGGGAAAATATTTATATTTTGTTACCATGGCAACCATTTCTCATATCTTCCCTATGAAATACAAGAGTAAAGTGGTCTTCAGAAGATTTCAATCACAAAATGAGAATATACATTTTAAAGAGAATCTAAAAAATAATTGATTTTTGAATTTTAAAAAAAATCGTTGGAGCAAATTTTGAGAAAATCGAAAAAAACTGAAAAAGTACATCAGTAAAGTACTAGTACTCTTTGGCCGATTTTGATTAAAAGCTTATTTTTCCGGTCCCGGGGGGTGTTTTACTTAAATATAAAATTTCAACCTCATAGCTCAATTCCTTCATGCTTAAAATTGAACACACACCCCACACACCCACACACACACAGACAGACCATGTCACGAAAACCACTTTTTTGGATTCAGGGGACCTCAAAACGTGAAGATCCATCAAAATCTCGACATCGAATTTTTTGACATGAATCCAATACTTTCTCTCTATATATATATTACATATATACATAGGTAAGAGAAAGTAAAAAGAGTTAAATAAAATGATATAAAAAAAATTTAAAAACAACGCTTTTATAAATGTACTAAAAGAGAAAAATAATTATGTATAATTTCTTTAAAATTATATTAAAAATTAATATATGTTACTAAAACTAAAAGCGTTGGGCGCGCAAATTAACAATATCTTGCAATTTGCATTGCAGAGGATCAACTAACCTTAATTCACCGATACATGAATCAAAAAAAAAAAATAATAATAAAATAAAATAATCTAACTAGTACATTTGAGTCACGTTTGGGGTTGATGATTAAGATAGGGACGATAAATGAAGAATGTAAACCCAAGGAAGAATTTCCTAATTTATTTTCGGGCCTAGGGAAATTACAAGGGTTTTATAAAATTAAATTGAAACCGTTCAATACCCATGCGCTGTAGTCACCCCTAGGAGAGTTCCGCTACCCCAAAGAGAACAAGTAAAGAAGGAATTAGAAAAGATGGAGAAAGAAGGCGTAATTTGTAGAATAGAAGAGCCAACAGAGTGGTGTGCTCCAATGGTAGTAGTACCAAAAACGTCAGGGCAATTAAGAATTTGCGTAGATTAGCACAAAATTAAATCAGTCCATTTGCCGGGAGAGATTACATTTAGTAAAATCTCATCAGGAGAACGATTCTCTCTCTCAAAAAATAATTAATTACGTAAAAGAAGGTTGGCCGAAATCGTTAAAAGACAACCAAATACCAGAATATTTTGAAAGTAAACGCGGAGAATTTACAATTTTAGACAAAATACTTATGTATAATAACCGAATTTTTATTCCAGAAAGTTTAAGAGGCGAGATGTTGAGAAGAATTCATGAGGGCCATTTGGGCATAAATAAGTGCAAAGATAGAGCCAGACAGTCCCTTTGGTGGCCGAATATGAATGCAGACGTGCAGGACTGGATCTCCAAGTGTCGTGAATGTCTACTGAACAATCCGCAAAGAAGAGAACCATTGATTTCTACACCTCTACCGGCTTACCCGTGGAAGGAACTTGGAACGGATATTTTCAACTTTAAAGGGAAAGAGTATTTAGTAGTGATGGACTATTTTTCCAAATTTCCGGAAGTAAGCTATCTGGAAAAAACGACGTCTTCCCATGTAATTTTAAAATTGAAGGCGATTTTTGCAAGATTTGGAATCCCAATTATTTTGAGGAGCGACAACGGTCCCCAATTCGCTTCCAGGGAATTTAAAGAATTTGCAGAGGAATACGGGTTTCGACATATCACGAGTAGCCCTCGGTATCCCCAAAGCAACGGGCTAGCGGAGGCGGCGGTAAAAATAATAAAAAATATTTTTACCAAATCGGCCGATGTGTACAGAGGACTTTTGGCATACCGGACAACTCCTTTAAGCGCAGGACTTTCGCCGGCGGAAATAATATTCGGGCGAAAAATCCGGAACACACTCCCAATACCGGAAGGAATCCTGGAGGCCCCGTCCCAAAGGTTGAATCACTTCAAAGAGAAGGAACAAGAAAGGAAAAGAAAAGCGGAGGATTGGTACAACAAGAGGCACCGTACGGGAGAGAAATCCCAATTGAAGGAAGGAGAAAAAGTATGGGTGCGGGACCAGAAAAGGTATGGGGAGATAAAGAGAACCCGGGGAGAACCTCGGTCATACGAAGTGGACTCCGAGGAGAACACCCTCCGCAGGAACCGGATCCAAGTAATCCCAGTTCCACCTCCACGTTCGGCGCCGACCACAGGAACCGAAACGACACCGCCACCGTACACAACCAGGAGCGGTAGAATCGTCAAACCACCGAGGAGACTCACCCTATGAAAGAAAGGGGGATGTGTAGGGATTAAGGAGGCGGGGGTTCTGATGGTTGTCATGGCAATGTAGTATTGTTGTAAATGTATTACGCTAAATAAATTGTGTTCTCGTGATTCCGTGTTGTCGTTATTTCGTCCGTCTCCTAGCTCACTCGGCGAACCCTGTACACGAATTTTTGACATGATCGCAATACTTTCTCTCTCTATATATTTCATATATAGGCTAAGAGAAAGTAAAAAGCAAAAGATCTGCAAAACTTCTCGTTCTTTATAATCAGAGTTAAGCATATTCTAACCAAGCATCTATCTGCTAACCTTAACCTAACCTAAAGGCTAATAGCCTTGAAGTCTTAGCTCTGATAACCATGTTTACAACTTAATTGAAGGAGATGTAGATTGTATATTTTTAATAATAAAATGTCTAAACACAGGTAAAGCGGTGAGGGATTCATTTTTTTTTTTTAATTTTCGAAGATGATTAGAATTAAAAAAAAAAAAAAAAAAAAACTAAGATGTGAATTCCCCAGCGCTCAACCTGTGTTTAGATATTTTATTGTTAAAAATATAGAATCTACATCTCCTTCAATTAAGTTGTAAACATGGTTATCAGAGCTAACTTCAAGGCTATTAGCCTTTAGTTAGGTTTTGACGGTTGGAGGCCAAAAAAATTTAATCATACTACAACTATTTTCGATTAAGTTAAGGTTAGGACATAGATAAACTCTGGACTTGAAGTTAGCTGTGATGACATTGTTTACAACTTATTTGAAGGAGATGTAGATAGTATATATTTAATAATAAATTGTCTAAACTCATTTTATGCGCTTCACATCTTAGTTTTTTTTTTTTTTTTTTTTTTTAATTTTCGAAAATGATTAAAATTAAAAAAAAAAAAAAAAAAAAAAAATGGAAATTTTTATTAAATTGATATATGATATATTAGAAGGGTAAAAGGCTAACTTAGTCACTCGATTTGTGTCTGGGAAGGGAAAAGTCTTCACTCTTTGCCAGCCAGCTCTCTCTCTCTCTTAGGGTGCTATTTTAGGCCTCTCTCTCTCTTCTCTTATTGGCTGACATTCCAAAGCATCCTCTTTCTCTTTCTCTCTTTGAACCAGACGGAAAAATCAACAAAATGGCAACAAAACTATTTTAACAAAAAAAAAAAAAAAACACTAACAGATAAATCAAAACTGAGAAAATTATTTGTTTATTTATATGGTATAAGCCTACTTGAATATCATCTATGAATCTCATCACGTGTCCCATTTTGTTTATTCTCTTTAAAAAATTTATAATAATAGATGCTTCTAGGATGTCGTTTTTAATAGATAAAAGCTCAGCGCTGTAATGAATGCGATATTTATATCCATATAACACCATTTTACATTTCCTTTAAATTCCATATTAATGGATTTTGATTAAAATCCGTCAAAAGAAGAGAAAGGCTTTTTTTTTAATAAAAAAATGTTTTTTTTTTTCTTTGGGAAAAAAGCAGCGTCTTCCGCCATTTTTTTTCAATTTTAAACAACAATCAAAAATAAATATTAGTTTTAATAATTAAATTAAATTAAAATTATTCTTTTGTTTGAATGAATTATAATTTTAATTTAATATTTAAAAAAATATTGCAATAATAATAATGTGTAAAGTTGACGTCATTAGATATCGAGAAAAACTCGGATATTAATATTAATTAATCTCTTTAAAAGTAATGAAAAGCCTATTTTTAAAAAAGGCAAAACTTTCGCATTCTTCTTAATCATAGCTAATCCAGCATCTAGTTGTTAACCTTAAGGCTAACTGGTCGTCCACTGGAAGCGTAAAAGAGCGGCAAGGGTCGTACACTACAAGCGACTTCGCCTTACATTTGACATAAAATATCTTATATATTTCTGAATATTCCAGATGTGTGGGATATGTAGCTCGTTGTCGATCGAACCGTGTAGTCGCACGCTTGTAGTGAACGAGCTTCAATCAATTAACACACATTGGCATCTGTAGCACGAATACGCTTGTTGTCGCTCTTGTAGCGGTCGCGCGTTTTCGCTTCCATTGGGCGACCAGCCGAAGGCTAATAGCCTTGAAGTTAGCTCTGATGTAGATGCCTACAACTTAGTTGAAGGAGATGTAGATTGTATATACAGTATATAATAATAAAATATCTAAACACAGGATGGGCGCTGGTGATTCACATCTTAGTTTTTTTTTTTTTTTAATTTTCGAAGATGATTATAATTAAAAAAAAAAAAAATAAAAATAAAAATTGATTGAATATTTAATATTTTTTAATTAATTATTTAATTCAAACTTCAAATTAAATTTATTTGATTTCCAACATATACACATAGCCTATTAAAATTGTAAATTGCAATAATTTCTCGTTATTTATTGATTTATTTTCTTTTTATATGAAAAGACGAAAGAAAAGATATGTTTTTTTATATATATATATATATATATATATATATATATATATACGTTCTACATCTCATTTTTCGATATCCAATTGAAAAAATCTCACAATTATTATCCCATAATTAATTAATCATAAATTTTTATTAAACTTCAAAAATGAACGGTTGATCTTTTTGTTCAATTTATATTTGATTTCAAAATCTAAATTTAAGAAGAACTTTAATTTAATGTTATTTATTATTCAAAAGAGAGGTTATTTGGGACGCTTAAAAAAAAAAAAAAAAAAAAAAAAAAAATTAGTAGCCTTGTTTAGATTTTACGAAGTGCTATCTTCTTAACCCCAGGGCCGTCGTCGTCATGACATATTTATTAGCTCTCTCTGTCTTTTTTTCTTAACTGGATCAAACGAATTTAATTTTAAATATTCTTGCTTCTTAAAGGGTGAATTTAATTCGACATTTTCACGGGCTATTTATTTTTCTTCCATCATTAAAAAAAAAAAAAAAAAAAAAAAAAAAATTGGATTTGATTAAAAGACAAAAACAACAACAACTTTGATAGGAAATCGATAATTATCTTTGACAAGTAAAAAACAAGAAAACTTAAGAGAGAAAAAAATCTCTACGCCGACGGTTGTTAACCTGTTTGTGGCTAACCATCCCATCCCTGTGCGATTTTATTAAAAAATAAATTTAACAATGGTCTTATAATAATTATATAATTAATTAAATTCAAATTTGATGATTATTAAAAACAATTAAATAATATTTATTGTTGATTAAAAACAATTAATTATATTGTTGATAGTATATTGATTGAGTATATTGTTGAAATATATTATTGTTGTGATTAAAAAAAATGGCGGATGACGCTATAACTTCAACGAAAAAAAACATTTTTTTACCAAATTGTAATAAACTTAAATACAAGTGTCGCATATAATTTTAATCAGAATAATGGCAGAATTTCGAATATTAAATAAAAAATAAATGTTTACCAATGAAAAAGAAAAATGTGAGCCAAAAAAAGTGAGCAAAAGAATTGTCACTATTCCAAAAATAAATAACAAAAACAAATTTTATTTTTTTATTTACTAGATGGCACATACAAAAAGATAAACGGACTTATTCAAATGACGCCAATTGTTCTTGATGACGTCAATTCGTCGACGGGTTTCGAACCCACGATCTCTCTCTTCTCCCTTTCTTTTTAATCAAGAGAGAACAAATATTTATAGAGAGAGAATGTTGCAAAAGTTCACAAGACATTAAAATAGTCAAAGAATATAAAAAAAAAGGCAAAGAGTTAGTAATCAATGTCAAAAGAGATTGAGATCCAGGTCAAGAAGAAGAACTAAGGATTAAATCTATTTAGAATTAATAGAGAAAGAATTAATCCTCCGCTAAAGAGAGACGAGAGAGAGAGGTAAAAAATAAATAGAACTTCGACCTAAATGCTAAAACCCTGAAAATCCATTTGAGATTAAAAAAAAAAGATCTGTATTTAATGAATAAATAAATAAACAAAATATATTTTTTATTACATATTCTAAATTCTGCCATTTTTCTGATTAAAGTGATATATTACACTTGTATTTAAATTTCTTTTAATTTGGTTAAAAAAAGATGTTTTCCGTTGAGGTGAAGAGCGTCATCCGCCATTTTCTTCAATTTAAAACAACAATGAACAAAGAATATAATTTTTTTTTTTACAACAATGAACAAAGAATATAATTATTGTTTTATTTATTTAATACAACAATGACAAAGAATTGTTTTATTTATTTAATACAACAATGAACAAAGAATATAATTATTATTTAGTGGAATTTGACCTCGTTTATTATTTTTCTCACCAATTTTGTTTTTATTTCTTTTTCATTCATATTGTTTACTTACTTTGACCTATTTTTTTTTTTGCCTTGTTATGTGTTTCTTTTATTCTGTTTGCGTGCACTTGTGTCTTTTTTTTCACTGTCATTTCACTTTTAGGACGCAATAATGCCCTCCATTTCTATATTCTCTGGGATTTTATTTTTTTTTTTTAAACGTGGTTTCAATAAATAAAAGCAGATTAGGAAATATTTGTTGAAGTTTGTGGCATTCTATCATATCATTCAATTACCTCTAGAGTGTGTTTGTATGAGAGTAATCTCCGAATGTAGTGAACCAAAAAAAAAAAATATAGCCCCAAGAGTAACATAAACCGTAAATAATTTAACTTACAAGCGGAGTGCATAGCCTTCATAACACCAATTTGAACGAAAATTTTTTATGTGTAGTACTTAATGAAAAACAAATTCTGTTAAAGCGAGAGAACGCACTACTCAACCGTTCGTCTAAAAAAAAAAATGTTAAAGATTTTGCCTGCAGCGTTGCTAACAATAACATTTACAAAAGCCGCGGTGGCTAGATCGGTAGCGTTCATTCTTTGTAAACATGAAATCCCGAGTTCGAATCTCGCCCTGTGCAACTATTTTTTTTTTTTTAATTTATTTTTTTTTTTTGATTCAGAATATTTTTTAATATTTATAAATAAATATTTTTGGTTTGATATTGGTAATATTTTTTATTATTTTTGAAAAATTTCAAAAATGGAATGTAAAGTTTTTGAAAAAGATCCAATTCTAAAAAATCGAAAAAATGTAAAAATAAAACCAAAAATTAAAAAAAAATATTTATTTGTTGATTAAGACTAACAAAAAAAGATTCACATTGCAAAGAAGCATAGTCAAAAAAAAAAAAAAATTACACAAAAAATTACTTGCACAGGGCGAGATTCGAACTCGGGATTCCATTACAAAGAATGCGCCCTACCGATCTAGCCATCGCGACCTTTGTAAATGTTATTGTTAGCAACGGCTTAAGACATGCTGGCAAAATCTTTAACATTTTTTTTTCATTAATGCATTCTCTCGCTTTAACAAAATTTGTTTTTCATTAAGTACTACACATAAAAAAAATTTTCGTTCAAATCGGTGTTATGAAGGCTATGCACTCCCCTTGTTAGATAATTAAATCAGAGCATCCCCTATATATATATATATATATTTATAAGAGCGGAGTGTCCGTCTGTCTGTCAAATGAAAAATAATAAAAATTGTTATAAAATTAAAATTTTTATTTTTTTTTTTCCTTGGAGAGATTGGTGATGGGACTCGGATTGGATGACAGTGATTGGTCTCGGACTTGGTGTAATAAGCAGTTAACAATTGATAATTTGAGTTCTTTGCTTGAGAGTTTTTGCAATTTTTTTTATCTTCTTTAATTCATTCATGAATTTTTTTATTTTTTTTTTTTCATCGTTATTAAAAAGCCAACGTCATTCTATCACATCTGTTAATTTCAAATATTTTTAACTTATGACGTAAATATCTTTGCAAAAAAAAAAAAAAAAAATTGTTATTGACGTTGCTACATAAAATTAATTTTTTTTTTTTTTTTGATTGAGTTTATTCAAAGTGAGAGTTAAAGTGTTAACATTTAATTTTAATTTCAGATATAAAATCATCGGAATGAAATCTGATGAGAAAACTGGCGGCGGCGGAGGCGGTGGCGTACCTCGTGTCCGTATTGCGGTCTTGGGGCAAATCAATGTCGGAAAATCAGGTAAGGGGAAAAAAAAATACCGGCCGCCTTTGGCAGGTCGTGAATCTAGTCTATCTCCATTTTGCCCAAATTTGATTTCATTAAACTCTAAGGGTGAAAAATCTTCTATATAATAAAAAAGCTGGTGTGACTGACCGCACAACTTTCTCTTACCTTCGGTAATCGAAAGTTGTATTCTGTGCTTGTCACACCAGATTTTTTGTGTCGATATATATTTAGTTTCCACCGATATATTAAAATTCAAGATGTAAAATTTATATGTGAAAATATTTATATTTTAGTTAAAATGACATCCATTTCCCCTATCTTTCCTATGAAGCACAAGAGTAAAGTGGTCTTCAGAAGATGTCAATGACAAAATGAGAATATACATTTTAAAGAGAATCTAAAAAATAATTGATTTTTGAATTTTAATCAAAATCGTTGGAGCGAATTTTGAGAAATCCGAAAAAACCTGAAAAAGTACATCAGTAAAGTACTAGTACTTTTTGGCCGATTTTGTTTAAAAGCTTATTTTTACATTCCAGGGAGATGTCTTACTTAAATATAAATGACACTGAAAACCTCATAAACGGTTATAAAATTCTATTGAAAGACTGAACCACCGAAATGTCGTATCAAAACGTCATTCTCAATTTATTAAAAATAATTCTATTAAATGAATAGAGATATATTTTCCTTGTCTGACAATTTTTACTAAATGTACTACTATGTATTTTAAAAAATAGAAATAATTCCTAGATTAATTTATATTATCATAGATTTGAGAAATTAATTTTTAACTATTTTTTATAATTTGTATATTATATATTTCGGATTTCCTATCTAATTGAATCAAATGATTAATAATTGCTACTTGAATAACATGTCGCTTCCAAGCGTTTTAATTATAAGGGCCGTAATGTGGTGAATTGAGGTGAAGTATGTATCTTTTTTGTAAAATTTTTTCGAAACATTATTTATGACCCACCGCCCTTTCTCACAGATGTCCCCTTTTATGTTAATATAGATCCACTGAGGAAGGAGTGCCGATAGGTCTCCGAAATATCTGGAAATATTGCCTTGCTAACGAATTAAAAACAATTGCTGAAAATATAGCGTTTTTTTTCTCTTTAATAAACCAACTTCAGCAACACCACTTGAGGAGAATTAAATATAAAATTTCAGCCTTTCGTTCTTGAGATATTTTATTCCAAGGTGTGAATAAATGCATGTTGGGAATTTGATGATATCGCTCGTTCGGGCGCCTGTATGTATGCACGCATGATTGACCCGTAAAATTCGCTTGATATTAAAAATATCCTCTTTAATATGTAGGAATGTTAGTTAGTTAGTTTGAAAGCAAGAAGGGATTTATATTTTGGTCTCAGTCAGTAGTCAGGGTCGAGAGCATCCCCCTCTCCCCTCTACTCCCCTCCCCTCTGCTCCTCCCCTCTCCTCTCATTCTATGAATGAAATGAATATATTAGCAATCTCTAACACATTTAGATAATATTATAGTTTCTTGATAACGAGGTTGAAAT
This sequence comes from Euborellia annulipes, assembly GCA_023213315.1. Taxonomy (NCBI): domain Eukaryota; kingdom Metazoa; phylum Arthropoda; class Insecta; order Dermaptera; family Anisolabididae; genus Euborellia; species Euborellia annulipes. Next base: position 15,207 of record JAKCPI010010008.1, read on the forward strand.
TTTATATTTAAGTTAGACACCCCCCTGGCACCTGACACGAAGCTTTTGAACAAAATCGGCCTAAAAGTACTAGTACTTTACTGATGTACTTTTTCAGTTTTTTACGATTTTCTCAAAATTCGCTTGATTAAAATTCAAAAATCAATTATTTTTTTAGATTCTCTTTAAAATGTATATTCTCATTTTGCCATTGAACCGAGAAATGGCCGCCATAAATATTTTCCCATGTTTATAAATTTTACATCTTGAATTTTAATATAGTGGCGGATACTAAATGTATCTCGGCACAAAGAAACTGGTGTGACAAGCACAGAACACAACTTTCGATTACTAAAGGTGAGAGAATGTTAGACACAACAGATTTTTTTTATTTTGGAACGAAATCCGCAGAGGCCGAAACAAGATATGAATATGAATTTTATAAAAAAACAATGCCATTTAGATAGCATTTAATTCCCGTTACTATTTGTGTTTGTTTTTGCTGTAGAATAGCACAAAATTGACCTTTAGATGTGTACCGATATTTCAAAGGGTCAAAGTTAAGTTAAATTGAGGAGATTGAAAAATAAAAAAAATAAAATAAGTTTTTTTTTTTTTTTTTTGCTTTCAGCTTTAACTGTTCGTTATTTAACACGGAGATTTATCGGCGAATATCGTTCTAATACCGGTGAGTTTAAATTATTTTTTTTATTCTACTTTTTTTTTTATAGTTTCGTATTTTAAAGTTGGCAATTCCTCCTTTTTTTTTGTAGTTAATTTATTATTTGAATTATATGATTTGCTGAAATCATTATTTCCTTGTCTTAAATTGATTTAAATATATATAATTTCCATTGACAAAAAGATGAGATGTAGAGCGTATATATCTATATATTGCTATAATAACCTCCTCTTCTTAAAACTCAAATGATGTTTATATCAATCATTAACTTATTGTGATTATATTGTAAAATAATTATCAAGAGAATGAATTAAAATAAAGACGGAATTTTTTTTTTTTCATTTGACATTTAAAATCATACCTGACAATATTAAAGAGAAACCGCCATGTTTTTTTTTCTATTTATTTCTTTTTTAAATATATATTAAAAATGCCTAATTAGCGTAATAATTAATAAATATTTTATTTACATTATTATTAATTACCGTGATATTAATTACAATAAAAAAAGTCAGGTTAACCAACTTTATTCATTTAAGCTTATGTATAAAATAAATATTACGTGAAATCTTCGTTTTGTATTTTTGACCTCCATTATACAATATCTTTCAAAGTTTATGTTTAAATATATAAATTTCGGGCCACGCAGCTCGTAATATGAGAAAACGTGTTTCCATTAAAATCGTAGATAATAATTTCATCTTTTAAAGGCTCATCCAATCTCGCCGCATTTATGCCAATAATATTCTTGCTTTTTTTTTTTTTTTGCTTTTCGCATTCAAATATCAAAGGTTATTCAGCCCTTGAGCGTCCCTCGTCATTGTGGGCGAATAAATCAACTCACTAAATCAAAATAGATAAAGGATGACCTCGTTATTAGAAGGTCATTTAATTGCTAATAGAAATTTAATGAGTTTAAATTAAAATATAATAACATAACATCGATTAAATAAATAAATAAATTTTCTAAATTATAATCAATGAATTGAAAATAAAGAAGTTAAAAGTTTATTTAACTTCTCTCAAATAGAATAAAATAAAGAGAAATATATAAATTATTAAATCTTTAAAAAGATGAGATGTAGATCGTATATATTTATATATTGCTCTAACCTCCTCTCTAAGAACCAAAAAGAAGCTTTTATTGTAGTGGCTCAATGTTTGTGTGTTTGTGTTTTGACAGTTGTCATATAGACTTTTGTTTGTCAATTAAAAGAATTATTCTCATAAAATATTTATCTTGAGAATCCAACTTATTTTCATTATTCTTGAGTAGTTACAATATCAATCATTAACTTATTGTAATTACATTTGTTAAATAATGTTTGTGTTGATGTGCACAAGTATGCCTTTTAACAAGAGTTTTGATTGATCAAATTAATTGAACAAACATTCAAGATAAAGGCGGGCGATCCAGAGGTGTTTTTCGGGGGAGGTAATCTACTAGACTCGTCGCACAGCACACTATTTTTTTTTTTTAATTTGGAATTTAACAGCGCATTCTGTACTTGTTTGCCAGAATATAAATACACATTTTTTTTTCAAATTTTTAAGTATTAATTTTAAAATTTTACATTAAAAAATAAATTTTTTTGCGAAAAGTATTTTTTCGAATCTCATGTAACTACTCCCTTTACTCCCCCCCCCCTTGTATCCGCCCTTGGGTGGGGATGAAGTTGTAAAGAATCTTAAAAATAAATAGATGATGGTGGATTTTAGACATCAAATGCATTAATACGAAATCGTCTTAGTTTTTAACGATTAATCCAATGATGCAAAAATAAATTTAAATTGCGTATTTCATTTTGATTGCGACAAAACAGAAAGTAACCAAAATTTGTTATTCATTTATTTAAAAAAGAGCAAGTATATTTAAAAAAACCAATTTTCTCTCAATCTT